>BJCO01362798.1:0-14492 GCA_018326465.1 Flaveria floridana
ACTTCTTTATCTCTTTCTTAGAACCGAAGGATGGTCCTTCATACCCCATACTTCTGAAACCTTGCATGACTTGATTGTCTGAAAGCTCTACTTCATCTCCCTAATCACCCTCTAGTCTTAGCACTTTGGCTATAATTTCTTCAGTAATAAAAATATCATTCCCTCCTACTCTTGCTCGAATGTAATTTGGATTGGCTTTGACATCCAGCTTGGCTGACCTCCAGAAGTCTTGAATGTGTAAGATGTAGATAGACGGTGAATGAGTGACCGCATACTTAATTGGAGACTGTTTCAGCCATTTAATGCAGTCTCTGAACCCAGCAGCTTTAGGACTATCATCGTCTAGAATAGCTATAGTGTTGTTCTTTTCCTCAAACTTAAGATTAGCCAAGATCACTAAAACGAAATTAGAAAAGTGTAAGTATACAACAAAATAAGTATATGAAAGTGTGTGCAAACAGAAGAAATTTTAAAAAAATAGATAAATTCGCTGGGGTGAATCTATAGATTCACTCGATTCAAGAGAACTTTCGTTCAAATTCGCCTGAAGATCAGCAAATTCGCTGGGGTGAATCTATAGATTTGTTCGATTCATGTGAACTTCCGTTCAAATTCGCCTAAAGATCAGCAAATTCGTTGGGGTTAATCTATAGATTCGCTCGGTTCAAGTGAACTTTCGTTCAAATTTGCCTGAAGATCAGCAAATTCGCTGAACGAGGGTTCCCGAACCTTAACCCAAGCAAACCTGCAAAATCTCACAATGCGAGGAAGAATACACCGATTAAAGCATTTAGCGTGGTTCGTGACACCTATGAAAACACTTTATAGCACAAAACACGAACGGAAATCAACTCGGAAAAAGCAATCTGAGATTCGCAATATGAACACGCGTCTGTGAGTCTAGCGTAACTGTGCAGAACTACCCGTTCACTGTGCACTTTATAGGACATAGATTCACTGTAGCGAATCTATAGTTTCGCCCGGTAACATCAACATATTCGTTTGACTCGCAACTGGTCGTACTTACCGGCAAACTTATAGATTCGCTCGGGCGAATCTTAATTTCGCCTGACACATAGACAATTTTTTTTAAATTAAAATAAAATAATTTTGAAATAATTATACATCAAAATGACTTTTAAAAAAAATTAAAATAAAAATAAAATGATAATAAAAATAAATTAAAAAAAATATTGCCTTTTGAATAATTTACCGCCCCACGATATCAACACTCATAAAAGTTAAATAAGAGTAAAAGTAAATAAAATAAAATAAAAAATATCAAGTTAGAGATAAGTAATAAAATGATATAATATCATTTTTTTCTCGAAGTTTTTCTGAGGGTCACGACTTAGCGAGATTGCTGATATGTATGTCCGCTTAAACCCATGCCCTGTTCTTTTCAACTCGTAATCTGCAACTGTTTATCATGTTCTGAATTGTCTTACAAACTCAGCAACTTGGTCCCCACTGATATTTGATAAAGAACTAGTCTCGCAATCAAGGTTTATTAAGCATAATCATTGATTTTGCCTGATCATTACACTGAATTTATTTGCATAATGTGTGCTTGCAGGGTTCTACTAACAATCTTTGGCCATGTGGTTATGCAAGCCACAGATTATGCATTCAGTGTTAACTTTAATGGGGCATGAGGGCTACTGTTTCTTGCACTTCATGTCTTCTTCAACAGAGTTTCCAGCTACTTGGAATCCAGCTGAGATGAAAACACCCTTTTGCCTAGGGTCTATTTTCATCTTAGACTCAGTCACCTTTTTAGTAGTTTTCCTAGCTGCCCTGATCTTGTTCTTTCTATCTTTGGTAGTCACAGGTTCATCCTCAGTTGTGTGGATAAGGTTTTCTACCTTATCGTTCACTGTGGTGGTCACCATTATTACATTGTTCCTTTTCTCAAAGCAGGGTGGATCATCAGTGGGAACCTCTTGCTCATCAGTTCAACACCTGCGCTGTCTTATAGACACATAAGAATATGGTGGAGCAGTTTCATTTGTTCCCAACCCACTCTTGTTTTGATAGCATACCTTTAAGTGAGAGGATGATGCAAGAAAGGTGTTGAAGTTATGCTCTTGAATAGTATACTTCTCTACTTTAGCCTCAGCTATTACTAGCTAGGCTTGAGCCTTAGTCAACTTGGAAACTAAGTCTTTTATTTGAGCCCTATAGTTTGAGTGCTCATGTTTTAAATAAAATACATTTTTCTCTAACTCATCAATTTTAATTTTATAGTCAGATTCTGCTCTCTTAAAATCAGCTTTTACTATGTTTAAGGATATCTGACTTAATTTCCATGTTGTAGTCCAGGTACATTTTAAACTTAGCTATACAGGCTGGAGTACAGACATGTTCATATAACTTGGTATCATCAGTTCCATCCATAAGAGCTTGAGCAGAGGTGACATCTTGCACCCTGAAGCTCCAATCAACCTCTTGAGCAACAGCTACAGTTTGCTGCTCAGTTGGCTTGGTTGCAGCCTTTGGGGTAGCATGATGTTGGGAGGCTTGAGCTGCTCCAGGATCAAATCGAGGAGCTTTGCATTCCCTTGCCAAATGACCAGTTTGGTTACAGTTGTAACACTTGGCTTTTGACTTATCAAACCCGAATTTGCTATTAGCTGGGTTCTGGGGAAATTGTCTTTCAGTTCTCTTAATGAACTTCTTTGCTCTGTAGGTTAAAAGTGACATCTGTTATTATACATCATCTGGGCTAAAACACTCTAGATCATCAAAATAGAACTGAAAATCTCCAGAGTGTTCATTTCCTTAAATAAAAGCACAACTATCCTTGAAAAGATTTTTGTTGAGCTTGTTGAGACCTAGGAGTCTCAGGAATTGTGATGTATGGCCAAAAGGAGTATGATGGCTGTTAGTTGTAGTTCAGGTACACCTGGGATTGGGGAGTTCTTGATCCTTTAGCAAAATGTTGAGCATTCCTGATAGTAGGGTTTGAGCTTCTGTTCATCTGATGGCCCTTCTGAGTCTCTATCTCCATATGGTATCCATCAAGGATCCCATATAGTTCAGTCATGGTGAGTGTGTTTAGATTCTAAGTTCTCTTGATAGAGACACATTAGAAATTCTATTCATGAGGAAGTGCACTCATGAACTTTCTTACTATGTCTCTCTTCTCAAGAGTCACTCCCATAGATAGAAGAGATGTGATTAAGTCCATGTATTTCAAGTATTGTCGGCTCAAGGTCTCACCAACAATATAAGTGAAGTTTTCAAACTTCTGCTTCAGTACATCCTTCTTCAACTCTTTGGATTCAGAACAACCAGAGTACATCAATGTTAAAGCATCAAAGAGTTATTTGGTTGTCTTTAGTCTTCAAAGCCTACCATTATGGAGTTTGTTATGGCTGTAAGTAGCACAGTCATTGCTTTGCCATTGATGTCCATTATTTTGAAGTCTTCATCGCAGTGGGCTTCAACAGCCTTTTCAATCAAGGCATCATTACCAATCGGTGATGCCACCTTTGGCTTGTATGTACCATGGGTCAGAGACCTCCACATCCGGCTATCATGATACTTGATGAAATCTTCAACATGTTAACACCAGTTTCTAAAATTATCAGGAGTGATAAGAGGAGCCTTAGTCATGGTTCCCATCTCATTCTCAGAATATTTCTGATTGAGGGCCATTTGAGTAGAGTGAGTGAGTTTGAAGAAACAAGGATGATTTAGGATGGTTAGATCTCATAATCAAGAGCCTAATAAGCTCTGATACCAATTGCAGGATCAGTGTTTGTCTCTCAACACAATTTTATCTCTCAAACTCACTGAATCTCACTCGGTTGATGATTTAGAATATCCAACTAAGTTGATAATAATATACTAAGTTATTGAACACAATAAATGGTTTTTCAAGATACTTGTATATATTACTTCTAAACTCAGTATTACAAGACTCTTATAAAGCATGTCTAAATGAGTTATATTGAGAAACTATATATACTACTATTACAGTCGGTTATACTTAGAAAAGTAGTCGGAACTTACATCTAAACAAATACTACATTCTAGAGGTAAGGTATCTAAGATAAAATACTATCCTAGATTAGGTAGTCATGACATGTCAATGACTTACCTTTTTGTTACTAACTAAAGTTTGTCATTATACTAACTGATAAAGGTGAATAGTGGAATAAAGTATGGTCAACTACATGGGCGTGGGAAAGCGCCATGCAGTATATCAGAGTTGGCAGTATGTGTCAGTCGGGCCATACTTATGTCCACTGGTTTATAGTTATTTCTTTTGAAGGTTAAATGGCTTCGGATGAATATGTTCTTCGGAAACCATTTATACCTCGGAAGAAATAACTTCTTCCAAGACTTCTGCGAGTCTTCATGACTTTGTTCTTTGGAAGATTTTGTCTTGAATCTTCTAAGTGTTTTACTTTGGAAGGAGAACTACATAGTCTTGGAAGACTGAGTTATTCCTTCGAAAGTTCTTTATCCTTAAGCTTTAAAAGATCTTTAACATAGCTTCAGAAGTGCATCTTTGTCTTCGGAAGTCTCTATTCGGTTGCACTCATAATATTCTAAGTGTTGTTTTGGTTGCACTAGTCTCATCTGAGCCAACACTAAATTCATCCCCAAACCGCCTTTCTTTTTACCATTCCTCACCATAAAGTTACCTTTCTTTTTACCTTTTTTCCATGCATTTACACAGACAACACAATGAGGTTGCTCTATTGAACTCTGAGAAAAATCCTTAATTCTTAAAAGTTTGTTGATTCTTGGCTCTATCCAACTATTTCACCACCCTCACCATAGATCCTCTGATATATGAAGATCAATTGTTGGAATTTTGGAGGACCTAGCAAGAGGTCACTATGGATGAGGAGAAGGCACTATCTGCCACAATGCAGGGGAGGAAAATTATCATCACTCCATGCTCTATTAATACTCATCCTAGACTGGATGATATAAAAGGAGACTTTTCCTTCCAAAAGTCTAGTGTCAACCGGTCCTTCGGGCTGATGGCTATGAAGGTGATTACTCCATAAGAACCTTCAGAATAGGGAAGGTCTCCTCCTAGTGGAAGTACCTCCTCCATGTAGTCATCCATTGTTTATCTAACAAGCATGGAGGATGGAACCGAATTCTAGAAGACCTTTCCTACATAGTCTATGGGATGGTTCAGGAGGTCAAGTTAGTTACTCTCAGTTTGTATATACAAATCTACTTGTTAACTTGGACTCCCTAAAATATTGCATGTTCTCTAGATATTTCCATCACATTCTTAACTGTGAACTGGGCTCACAATTAAGGGGAGCATGTAATGTTCTAAAAATAGAACATATGAAGCCTGACATCTTTAAAACAATGAGAAAGCCTAATGTGGGTTTCTCAGGGGTAGAAACAACCCTAGTCCTAAAAATGTTAGGGCTCATTGCTCAAGGTGACAACCTAGCAGCACCAGGTAGTGTTGAACCCACACCCTGTACTTCTCAACCACCCAAATAACCTCGAATAGATTTTTCACTTTGCAAGAAGGTGATGCTACCAAAAAGGGGGAGAAAGTCCTAGCAATCATAGAATTTGGGAGTTCTTCCCAGAGTATTGACATTGAGGATTCACCACCCTCACTTGAAATTGTCCATACTCAGCAGCCTCCTTAGGTCCACATTGATGTGGACTCACTCATACAAAGTTTGTTTGAGGAGGGTACCCCAATGGCTATATCTACCCCACCCTATGATGCTGAGAATGAAATAGTACGGTGGAAGTATGATACTGATAGGAAAGCCCTGACACTGCATAGACTTCAGAGGCAGCAAGAGAGCATCAATATTCATACCCTGAAATACTATGACAATCTGTCTCTAGTCCATATGTCACTTGTCAATCACAGTCAAAACAGGAAAGCTGACAGACTAGCTGAGAGGATTTAAGATAGGATTGTTTAAGAGTTCAGACACTAAAGAAGAGAAATGCTAATACGCAATGTCATTGGTTAACTTGATGTTGAATTGGACCCTATGATTAGCTTTTAAGGAGAAACCTTAATTGAAGGCCCAATGATAGAACTTGTGAACCTTAAGACATGAACTACTTTAACATCCTCCACCCTTAGTGAGGCACCAGCTGGTGAAGGTGCTTCATAACCTCTCTCTGGCCTCTGGACAGAGCTTAAGTGTTGAAACAACCAATGAAGGCCAAAGCTCTCTCCATCCTGAGTCACCAAGCCCTGTGAGTAACAAAGGGAAAAGGAAACTAACTCCTGAGGAAATTAAGGAGGAGAAGAGAGAGAGAGAAAGAGAAAGCTAAGGGGAGAGAGTTCAAGTAGGTCCCCAGGCTTTATGGAAGCTGCAACCAGGGTGGGCCCTAGGCTAAAGTCTCAAGATGATATGTTAAGGGCAACCAGATTGAACTATTTAAGGATTAGGAACTACAAAGTTGATGAACTCATCTCTGTTCCCATAGAAGAGCTTAACGAACTGGCTTACACTAAGTTGTCAAAGAAGAAAAAGGAGGCAGAGGATGCAGAATTGCTCCCTAAGATCAAGGAAGAAAGGAGAAAGACTCTATAAACATGCTTCTACCCTATCCCTAGTTCAAGAAAGTCCTGAGACAGAGGTTGTGGCAACTGAGTAACAACCTTAAGTAGACAAGGAAGCAGATAGACAAAATATGGATCAGCTACCTGAGTGCCACAGGACTCTATCAGGCATCTGCACTTCTTTCTTTATCCTATGAATATATAGAGTTTGAGTACCTCAAGAAGGTTGAGCAACAAGTAACAAAAAAACAAAAGGCTGCTAAAAGGAAGATGAGGGAAGAAGCTGCAAAGTTAAGATCCATCATTCAAAAGAGTTAAAAGAAGTCTCCTGATAGTAAGAGGATCATAAGCTTCTTTAAGTTGTATGGATTCTCCAGAAGGAGGCTTGGTCTAATGTCTCGATCCATCATGGATGATCATATTAGAGTGATCAAGTAGAAGATTAAAATGGGTGAGCTTCTTGACTTGCATTCTCCACCAAATAAAGCTCCGCCTGAAGTTAAGGTCAAGGTTTAACCCTAAGTGACAACACAACCTATACTTAGTGCTGGACTACAGCCAACTTCATCTTTTGAACCTGTAAGGAAAAAGGACCCAACCGAGAAAGACACACAAGAATAACCTAGTGCTGAAGGCCAGTCTTCTCATTTGAAATCTTCAAAGAGAAAAAGAAAAGGATGGCCATGAAAAGGGACACTAAGAAGAAGAAGTCCAAGGCATCCACCTTTACACCTCAGGATGCGTCAGAGCATCTTGAGGTTACTCAAGAAGAGGCTGCTCAACTAAGTTCAACACCTATAGTGCCTCTTGCAGCTGGGAGACCATCTTGTCCTAGACTTTTGCTGCAAATCCAAACAAGTGGTATCTTATTAGAGATCTCTATGATAGGAGGACATATTATAAGAGTCTGAGGGATCCTGACTCTATGATGAAGAAAGGAATAGTCTTGATCCTAATGAGAACTGTTAATATCTGAGTAATCTGCTCTGTTTTAGTAGCATTAGCCTAGGGGGAGTTTGTAAGGCTTACATCTAAAGGCTGATGCAACCAATGCAACCAAAGAGCTCCTAGCATGCATGCAGGAAGAGTAAAGTTAGTTTGGATGTTTTTCATAACTTGCAGGACCGGTTAAGAGAGGTCAATACAATCAGTCTCATAATGAGGAGAGTGTTAGAACACTTAACAGTTCAAATAGAGAACCGAATTTAAGAACAAGATGCAAAGAACACTAGCAAACAAGGAGACAAAACTTAAGAACAATATATATGGTTTTCAATAATATTGTATATTAATCTCAAGTTCTTTTACAAGTGTTGCAATGCATGTTTAAGATACAAGAGCCTGAGATGCTTTATACTACAATATACAAATGGCTATACTTTAAAAGCCAGTTGGAAACATTGACAAACAACAAAATCAATGCAGAGTCAAAAGGGATTGCCTTTTCACTAGTGACTATGACATGTCACAGCTCACATTCTAACATATTACAATAAGGATAATATTACATAAAGTAAAAAGTTATAGACTCTAGACCTTAATGTACAGTTATAAAAGCATGGACCTTTTCACCAACTTATGCAAGTTGGTGAAACATTAGAGTTGTAGTGGAAAGTAGGTCAGCTTGATACAAAAGTACATCCAAGGAAAGCATAGACTCCTTTGTCTTCAGAAGAAATCAGTCTTCTCTTCATTTGACTTCGGAAGACTTTGTCCTTGAATCTTCAGAAGACTTCATCTTTTGGCTTCGAAAGATTTGGTCTTTGGCTTCGAAAGATTTGTTCTTTGGCTTCGGAAGATTTTGCACTTAGAGTTTTTTCAGTGCATAGTGTAAAACTTCCGAAGCAATTTCTACCTTGTACGTAACGCATGCATGTAGGAAGTATTTGGTGACTTTCGAAGCCAATTGACAAAATCTTCCGAAGCCAAAGATGAAGTCTTTTGAAGCTTCAAAGACAAAATCTTCCAAAGCCAAAAGACTAATGAGTGATTTCTTCTAAAGACAGAGAAGACATGATTTCTCTTATCATCTTTTGAAAAAAAGCTGAATGATTCTTCACTGCCATTATAAAGACTCACCAATTTAGATAAGTTGGTGAAAAGGTCTATGCTTTTGTCAACTGTAGATTATGGTCATTGGTGTGTAACTTTCTACTCTTCTATCTTTTATCCTTTTTGTAATATATTAGGATGTGAGCTATGACATGTCATAGTCACAAGTCAAAAGGTAATCTGCCTTTTGACGATACATTGATCTTGTTGTCTAAATTAGTGTCTCCAACTACTTTTCAAAGTATAATCGGCTATAGGATGTAGTATAAAATATCTCATGTTCTTGTATTTATTTTTATGCTTTGTAACGCTTGTAATATAATTTAAGAGCAATATACAACATTCTTAAAAACTATACTTATCTTGTTCTTGTTCTTGTTCTTTGTTTACTCTCATACTTACTAGTGTTCTTAGTATCATCTTCTTAAATCCAGTTTCCTATTTGATCAGTTAATTATTCTAACTCTCTTATTATTGTAAAACTGATTATATTGATCACCCTCAAACGGTCCGGCAGTAAGCATCTTTTAACGTCATAAGTTGGTGTAGATAATTGCTCCATAATTAATTTAGAATCCAAATGAATAGTGTTTGGAGGGCAGTCTTGTGATGTCACTAGAAGCTTTCTCTGGGCTTTAGGTGTCACCACACTAAAAGTCAAGAGATTGAAATAGAGATTAAACTATCAGTGTTACCACCGCCATCGACATTGCTCCACACGTTGCGATGAAAATGGTGCGTATGAGGATTAGATCGTCGTGTTCCTACCGTACTCCTTGCTTTCTCTCTCTAATTTTTGTTGTTGGGAGCTTGATTTCTTCTCCTTTATGTTAACGTAAAAGTGAATTTATGATTTAGAACCACAACTTTCGAAGTTCATGTGTTTTATTGTGTTTAATATTGCGATTGT
The DNA here is from genome assembly GCA_018326465.1 of Flaveria floridana. Classification (NCBI taxonomy): domain Eukaryota; kingdom Viridiplantae; phylum Streptophyta; class Magnoliopsida; order Asterales; family Asteraceae; genus Flaveria; species Flaveria floridana. The sequence continues at coordinate 9,486 of BJCO01362798.1, forward strand.
TGTTGCATGTGTTGGAACTTTGTTTTAAAGATATGTGTGGGATTTGTCCCACATTGGAACCAAGGAAGAAAAATTCCTTACTTATAAAGACCAAGCCACTTAGCCCTTCAAGTGAATCACTAGTTGGGCTAATGTGGATGGGCTTTGTGTGTGTATGGATTAATTAAATGGGTTATAAATATTTATAATTATTGGTCAAAGATTAGGGCCTTGGGCCTTAGGGCTCTTAGGGTCTCTAAGACCAAGAAATTAGTTTTTTATCTCCTAATACGAATTTTAATTTTTTCTAATAATATTTAATGATTATAGTTGAATCATTAATTATTAACTGATTTGACAATTAATTTATGTTTAACTGTTTTTCCACAAACAATGAATGTAGAGATTGTGGGAGATGAAAGACACCAGAAATCTTACACACAAAAATTTGTTCTTGGAATTTATGAAGGAATTATAGTGATTTTCGTCAGAATCAAGTTCTTGTCTTGATTGATTGTTGTATCCTCAAAACAGATCCGATCACCGGAAATTTCTGTTTTAGGACACTGCGTTGCAGGCCTCAATCTGTAGATTTCTTGCAAACAAATTCGTGTATTCTCCAATTCAAGTATGTTTACTATATTGTTGTTGTTTGATTCAAAATTAATTGTATAATTTGTCTATACTGGTTTCCATTCCTTAGTGCAAATCTGTTCATTGATAACCTTTGTCATAACAATCTAAAACAGAAATCAAAAACGTGAAGAATGGATCAACAATCCATCATTAAATCACATGTGGAAAAACCTGAGAAATTCAAAGGTTCTGATTTCAGGAGATGACAACAAAAGATGTTGTTTTATCTAACAATACTTCATGTTTCCAATGTTCTCACTTATAAAATTCCTCCATATCCTAATAGAGAAAGACATAATCCACCAACTGCTGCCCAATTGACAGAACATGCAAAAGCAGTGGAATCTTGGAAGTTGAATGAATACAATTGCAGAAATTACATTCTGAATGCCCTTGATGATTCCCTGTATGATATATATTCCATGTTTGCAACTGTAAGAGAAATCTGGGAATCACTTGAAAAGAAATACAAAACTGAAGTGGCATGTTCCAAGAAATTCATGGTTGGAAAGTTTTTGAATTATAGAATGATGGATACGAAATCTGTCCTTAAACAAGTGGAAGAACTTCAAGTAATTGCTCATGATCTTGAAGTTGAAGGTGTGGGTATAAACTCTAACTTTCTTGTTGGTTCAATCATTGAAAAACTTCATGCATCCTGGAAAACCTTTAAATTATATCTTATACATTTGACTGATGATATGAGTTTTGAGCAACTTGTATTCAGAATCCGGGGTGAGGAAGATAACAGGTTGAACGAGAAGGCTGATGCAAATTCCTTGGAACAAAGTGCAAACTTTATTGGTGAAGGAAACACATCAAAACCAATGTTCAACAACAAGAAAGGGAAATTTGTTGCCTCCAAAAACTTCTCCAAAAATGGCAAAAATCTTGGTCCAAACAAAAAGAATTTTAAGAAAAACTCAGGTTCTTGCTATGTTTGTGGCAAACCTGGACATAGGGCCAAAGATTGTCGCCATAGGAGGGGTCATGGAGGAAATGGTGGTGGAAACAATGGAGGAAACAATGGAAACAATGGAAACAATGGAAACAATGGTGGAAATTCGGGTGGAGGAAATTCTGGTCAAACCAACATGGTTGAATCACCAAAGATGTTCATTGGAATGATTCAAACCAACATGGTATTCAACTATGTGGACTGGTGGATTGATACTGGAGCATCAAAACACATTTGCAACTCGCGTACCATGTTCAAACATACCAGAAAGTCAATGATTCTGAACCAATGTATATGGGGAATGCTACAACAGCAAAAGTTGAAGGATAAGGAAAAGTGAAGCTGATGCTGACTTCTGATAAACAACTTGTTCTTAATGATGTTTTACATGTACCCGAAGTTACTAAGAATCTGATCTCTGGTCCGACTCTTAGTAACAAGGGATTTAAAATTTTATTTAAATCTGATAAATTTGTACTCACCAAGAGTGGGATGTATGTTGGGAAAGGGTACCTTAGTGAGGGCCTTTTCAAAGTCAGTGTCAAACCAGTGTACTATGGTGCTGAAACACCAAACAATATGAATGCTAATGTAATAACGGGCAATACCAGCCCTAATTCTATGTATATGCTTGATGTTTCCTTTTTATGGCACTCCCGGTTAGGACATGTTAATTTTTGTTCCATTCAAAGAATGATAAAACTTGGCATGTTACCTAATTGCTCATTTGATAAATCTAAAAAGTGTGAAGTTTGTGTAGAATCAAAATTCTCTTAACACCCTCATAAATCTGTAGTAAGGTCAAACAAAATCCTAGGTTTAATACACTCATATTTATGTGATTTTAGAGCAACGCCCACAAGAGGGGGAACGAACTACTATATTTCTTTTATAGACGATTGCAGTAAGTATTACTATATTTATCTATTAAATACCAAAGATGAAGCCTTAAACTCTTTTAAGAACTATAAGGCTGAAGTTGAAAATCAACTTGACAAAAAGATCAAAATTCTAAGGTCCGACTGTGGTGGAGAATACGAGTCCAAGACTTCGCTGAATTTTGTTCTAAACATGGTATTATACATCAAACATCTGCTCCATATACTCCACAACAAAATGGAGTAGCAGAAAGGAAAAATAGAACATTGAAAAACATGATTAATTCAATGTTAATTACCACCAGAGCACCATATAATCTACAGGGGAAGCATGTCCCGCTGCTAATGCAATACTGAACAAAATTCCACATAAAAAGAGTGATAAATCACCCTACCACATATGGAAAGGGAAATTACCATCTTATAAAAGGATGAAAGTGTGGGGTTGCCTAGCTAAGGTACAATTACCTCCTCCTAAGAGGACTAAACTTGGACCAAAAACCATAGACTGCATTTATCTTGGTCCTGCCATGAACAGTGCAGTCTACAGGTTTCTAGTATATAAATCACATATTGACGATATCCACAATAACTCCATTATGGAATCAGCTAAAGCTGAATTTTTTGAAAGTGTTTTTCCATATAAAGACAAAGGAAAAGAGACCAATTGCTCAAGAAAAAGGCCTCTAGATGATGATGGGATGAATGAATCCATTCTTGATAAAAGGTTACAATCAAGTGAAGCAAGCACTTCTAAGGCTCAAGAAGAAAACCTTGAACCTAGAAGAAGTAAACATGGCAAAATAGCCAAAGAATTTGGACCTGATTTCATGACCTTTGTAATAGATGACACACCCAGAACCTACGTAGAAGCTATATCTTCTGCGGAAGCTCCTTACTGGAAAGAGGCGATCAAAAGTGAGATGGATTCCATTATGCAAAATAACACTTGGAAATTGGTAGATCTGCCACCAGGGCATAAACCAATTATGTAACACCCAGAAAATTTCGTTTGGAGTGTCATGCGACTGGGCATCCATACGCATGGGAGTCATGCGACTGGAGTCCTATACGCATGGAAGTCACACGACTGGAGATCCATACGCATGGGAGCCGCACGACTGGAGTGTCCAATCGCATAGAGCTCATGCGACTGAAGGTTCAGTCGCATGGCGACTCAGGCGACTGGATTGTAGTATTTAAGGGAGTGGGCAGCACGTACTCTCTCCCCACACTTGCAAAATCAGCCTTAAAGAAGAGAAGAGAGAAAGAAGAGAAAAGGGGTGGTTAGGGCTCGGAATTCGTCATGTGATGAGTCAAAACAAAGCTCTAACCAAGGAGGCTGCTAAGGTGAGTACTAGGACCCCTCTTTTACACGTTTTTGAAGGATTTTGGGGCTGGAACACATCTGAAACTATTTTCGGGTTTTGGGTGTTTAACCCGTGTATGTATGAATGTGTATGTGTATAGTGTGCTTAGAGTGCAATTTTGAACGTGTATGTACTTGAATGTTGTCATAGTATGATTCCCTAAGGATTAGGAGGGTTAATTTGGGCTTAAAATCAGTTTGGAAGGATTTGGAGGTCGTGAGTCGCGACTGCAGTTCGGGATGAACTACACTTACTGCCAAGTTAGGGCTAGGCGACTGGAGAGCCAATCGCACGACTGAGGGACGACTGAGGTTCAATCGCATGACTGAGTCTCAATCGCACGACTGGGGATCCAGTCGCATGACAGGTCATACGACTGAGAGTCCAGTCGCATAGGTGCTCAGTCGTACAGGTGTCCACTCGCACGACAGAGAGCTCAGTCGTATAGGTCCATTCGCATGGCTGTCCAATCGCACGACTGAGGGTTCAGTCGCATAGGAGCCCATTCCTATAGTGTCCATTCGCATGATTGGGTGTTCATTCGCATGGATGCCCATCCGCATTGGTCCAATTGCATAGTGTTCAGTTGCATGGAGGCCATGCGACTGAAGCATGCCCAATCGCCCAAGTGGGGCTGTTGTGTACGAGGAGAGATATAGTTCAATTACTGGCCTTCGGGAAAAGAGCATGGGTTGGAAATGATGTGATAGCTCCCGTAGGTACATGTGTGAGAACTATCGAGGCTTAGAAGTTAAGTGGGCATGATGACGATAGAATTGCATGTATATGCGGGTGTATGTATGATAAGTATGATGTAACCCTGTATGATGGTAATGACTGATGACTGGTAAATGCCGATGTTCCTTGTGTCGATGTATGTTTATCTTTTCCGTGGCTTTACGTATTATGATTAATAACTGAAATGAAAGTATTATGTAACGTAAAATGAAAGATAATAAAAGAGGAACATGATGAACGAATGCATGTACTAACGTATGAATAAACGAACGTAAAGCTAGTGAGCGTAGGTATGAGGTGAGAGACTTTGTGTCGCAACAGACTCGAGTGGGATCTCTGTCGCGTATCCTGGTACTGTGTCAGTCTTCGGACACGAGTCGGGGGTTTGTATAACAGGCCCCGGCACAGTATCAGTCTTCGGACATGAGTCGGGGGTATTGCATGAGAC
>BJCO01362799.1:0-20317 GCA_018326465.1 Flaveria floridana
ATATATATATATATATATGAAAATACTCTTCTTATAAAAATACTTTCCTTACTCTTGTACATGAGCACGCATCAACTATATAACAAGGTAATGCTTTCTTTCTTTACTATATACCTTTGTTCATTTCGTACTCTTTACCTTTATCTTTCACTGTCTATGTGGACCAATGAGCAATACCCTAAACTATGTGGGCGAGAAACTGGTGCTGGGCTTGTGGTCATGATCACTGTACATGAGGCTGACCCAGTCACCTAGGGTATGGTACAAAGGTCCGTCAATCTCAATTGATTGACCCTGTGTGCATCCTTTGGGGTAGCTAACCCACATCACAGTTGAGCTAATGACAAAATGGTCATGCACCTCCTATATGTTTGCAAGACTTTCATTATTTTATTTAGGTTCCACTTCTCTTTATCATTATTCTTTTACTTTGTTATTGATAATACTTGCTTTCATGATCATAAACACACCACATAAGTCACATAATAATAATTACTATGATCATAAGAACCACTTATAATAATGTAATATAATCACAATTAAAAACCCTAAGTCAACCTTGGGTCAAACCTTAATGATTCTGTTTTTCTTAAAATTTCAAAAAATGTTCTAAGTGCTCTAGGCGCATGAGTACTATGCAGGCGCATGAGGCCTGTTTAGGTGCATGGGCACTATTTGGGAGTTTCAACACTTAGGTGGCTGAACCATTTCAGGCGCATGGGCATTATTTGCATGTTTGGACTATAATTAGGCGTCTGAGACTAAGTCTTAGACGCATGGGCTACTGTTCAGGCGCATGGACTATCACTTAGAATTTCTAAGGCATTTTTCTAGGCGTATGGGGCACTGTTTGGGCGGTTCGGCCCTATTTAGGCGTTTGACCTGACTTAGAAACTTTCTAAGGCAAATTCTAGGTGGTCGGACCTGATTTGGACGTATGGGCAACCTGTTGAGCATGTTTCTATGTTGTTTCTAGTCCCAAACATCATATTATCCTAATCTAAATTTAATCCTACTATTCTAAGCATAAACTAACACATAACAACCATAACATATCAACATACATGCATGGATACATACGGTTACTCGTATAACTTTTGTAAAATGGTTTTACATACATTTTCAGCCCCAAAGAATGTTTAAAACAAGTGAATTACGGGGTCTAAAAACTCACCTTTGTTGCTCTCAAGTTTAAACTCTTCACTTGAGCTTCTCAGATGATTCTAACACCTAAAAACCCACCAAACACACATTCGAGCACACATAAACACACATAAGCATATAACCGAGACATATGCTGACTAAAAACAACTCAAAACAAGGAATTCTTACCTTGAACCCGAATTCTTCTTCTTCTTCTCTCTAGAAACCAAACTCTCTACTCTTTCTCTCTCTAAATCCGAATGCAGAAGGGTGAAAAGTAACATGGCATGGGCGGCCATGTTACTTTTGTACAAAATTATATAATATTTTGTACTTTGGACATGTTTAACCCCTCTACTTGGGTTAAATTACATTTTCTTCTTTTTATTCTTCTTTTACATCTTTTTAAAATATTCAGGTGTTACAAAACATATAAAAATCGGGGTCTAGAAACTCACCTTTTGCAGCAAACAAGCAAAACTCCTCCAAATTTACTTGTACGCAAGTTCAAACGCCTAAAATAGGCCAAAATAAACACCAAAACACGTATAACACTTATAAATGGGTTCTAATGTTGAAAACTTCTCATAACCGAACCAAAAACACAAGAAAACACTTACCTATTGTGAATTTCAGCCTTTTTCCTTGAAAAATCGAGAGAGAACTTCAGTTTTTTCTTCTCTTTCCTTTTTTCAGTCGAAAGCAGCAGCAACATGAACATAGCATGGGCGGCCATGCTTTTAAAAAATAAAACTTGTCCTTTTTTGTTCTATTTACACAATGTCCCCTTCAACTTTGGCTCCTTTTTATTTTTCTCAATATATTTTTATTTCCTTTCTCTTATTATTTTTTTATTTTTTTCTTTTATACAAAATTTCCGGGTGTCACATCTATCAAGGATAAGAATCGAATAGAAAATCGATTTAAAAATAGCTAATAGAATGCGTTTTGTACGCTTAGAATTGGGTTTTGCACCTTTATATGATAACTTTTAATTTAGGTAATTTTATTTATGGTTTAGCAGTATTTGTTATTGTTTATAAAACTGGTTTTGGATTTTTATGTAATTTTTATTTTATTTATTATTTTTTTATAAAATAATAATTTGTGTAGCAAATTTATTGCAAATAGACAGGATGTTAAAACATAAATTGCGTCACAAATAAGTTGCAAATTCAAAATCTGATTAAATATAGTGTGTCGCAGATGCGCTGCAAACTCAAAATCTATATAGACATGGTGCGTCTCAAATGCGTTGCAAAATTAAGGTTTGAATTAAAGTCAAGGGTGTCGCAAATGCGTAACAAAGTAAATAATTAATTAAAATAAGAAAATTTAATAATAGTTATAATTTTTATAATAAATTTATAATGATAATAATGATAATTAACGGCTTGTGTCGTAAATGTGTAGCAAATCTCGAACGTCATATTTATGTAGCAAATGTGTCGCAAATGGCGTAGCAAATGTGTTGCAAATGATTTGCGACGAGGGTTTTTGCTACTCAAAATATCTGTTGCAGTTATGTTGGAAATATCTGTTTGCTACGCATGTGCGACTAATATGTGCGTAGCAAATGACCCCGTTTTCTAGTTATACTAGTTGCGATTTATTGAAAGTAGGCCACAAGAAAATTATGAAAAATTCTCGAGTTGACAATTTCTATACTTCTTTATCAAGTCTAACGACACCCTGAGAGAAACATATAGAGAAACAAAAACAAAAACAAAGGAAAAGACAACAAAAAGTCCCATAAAAAAAGTCCCATACATGCAACCACAAATATAAAAGAAGAGATGAATATTAGTGTTGTGGAAGATGACAATATGTGTTACTTCCATAACCTTTTTCCATTGGGATGACAAACAAAGTAGAAGAGAAAAAAACAAGAAAACATACAGACACACACAAAAACAAATACAACCACTTATGGTAATAATAAATTAATAAATTTATGAATCCTTATGAATGATAGTCGCCGACTCAAATAATATTAGAAATCTTTACTTGTACAGATTCCTGGTTTAGAAAATATAAAGAGAAATACTTTTTAATTGTCGCTCTTAACACTTTCTATGAAAATAATTAAAGTATTTAAGCACTTTTCCAAAATAAACATTTAAAAAGTTAACTTAAAAAATAAACATCGAGCATTCAACACTGCACAAAATGAACATGCATACTTTGAGCGAAGTTACTCCCCACCCAACAACCTTTGTGAGAAAACGCCCTTGATACTTGATACTTGTACTCCCCGAGCGAAAATGAGATTGTGAAACATTGTTTGTGTGACATTGCCATCCATATGGCAACAACTGTTACGACATTACCGACCTGTAAGACATAATGTTATGGTGGAAACGCATAGAGATATCTCTGTTGCCGGCTACGTTTTAAGAATTTTAAATAGCTTTTTACAGAATATTTATAAACTAAAAACAATAAAATTATTATACGACCATATATTGTATCTACCCTAAACAAGACTAGATTCAAATAATGTTTATCTATCTTTGTCTAGTAATAGCTTATGTCCATATCCAGAGAAAAAAAAATACTCTTAAAATAATTCTTAAATTAGGAAAATACCTCATTTGATGATAGATAATACATGTGGGTGTGGTGTAGTTGGAATATTTTTAGTCGAGTCTCCGATCCTCGAACTTCTATAAATATTCAAATTTCATGGAAAACAACATGTATGAGTATTTGTGTAAATGGGAAATTTGTCAAAGCAGGTTCAACCAATGACTTATAATATGCATGCTTATTCATTATAATAAAAAATACATGTTGTATGCATTAAAGACAACCCCAAGATGCGGGAAGGAAAATGTTAGGAAAAAGAGGACATGTATGTGATGGCGAAATTTCAAATGGATCAACTCGTAATTGGTGTTCGATATAAAATTTTAAACAAAGGTAGGTAGATGTAGTTTTGTACTTTTGTGTTTACTAGATATGTTCGTGGGAACTTTGTGATTACAAGTGTCTTTCTATGACGCATGAATGGTTCATTTAAGTTACAAAGATTTAGCATGGAAGGATTGGAAGTGTTTCGTTTTTGATGTAATGTAACTTTGGTGTTTTGCCAGGTTATCTCCTCCTCGGAGATTCCGGTGTGTTTTTTTTTATTGAAATTCGCCCTTCAAAAGAAAATCTAATAACGCCCTAAAACGTATCACAATTGTAGGGTTTAATGCAGGACCATAAATAAGAAGAAAACTGTGAGAATCAATCTAAACTATTCAATTATTGTTACAAAATTAACAAAAAATTTATGGTTGCAAAACTTTAAACTACTTAACTCTCTAATTAGGTAGTTTCTTTACCTTCTCTCATCTATCTTTTTCTCTTCCATAACAAGTTTTATACATATATATAAATTAGATAATTATAGTCAATCTATAATGTGAAGATGTATATAATATATAAATGCATATAAATTTGTGTGTACATTTTCATTTTATATCTTATAAACATTATAAATTGCCATAGTAATGTTAGATTCTTAGACAAATAAATAAATGAAAGATTAGTTTCCTCAGTTATTTTATTTATACACACAATAAGGAGAGAATCATGTGAAAATTGGTTTTAATTTGAGAACTTAAGAATTAATCGTATTTTTTCTTTAAATGTCTATAATTTTTAATATGATATGATTTTTTAAAAGAAAATGTAGCATAATATAAAGAATTATTTTTATATTTAATCTGCATATAATATTCATATATCAAATATCACTGCATATATATTGCATATCAAGCTACATATATGCAATACAACATATTATATGTACGTTGTATCATACTACTACATATATGTAGTACTTACGTGTAATTTTTTTATTTTTGATATACAAATATTATACTCAAATTAAAGAAAAAAATTTATGATTTAATGATGTAATTTATACAAAAAGTTAAAAACATAAAAAAAGTTATAGAAGTTTAAATTAAAAAAAAAATAGTAGTTCTAAAATTAAAATTAGTTATCAAGTGAACCCTATCCTATATACATATAGAGGGTAGGGTTATCTTGAGTTCAGCTAACTTTTTCTTGTGAAATTCTCTAATAAACAATATAAGTCAAACATTTAACATTGCATGCAAGTTACATGTTATTTTTATCTTTTTTTTAAAACATTCATAATTTTTTTTCATGATATTTTTTAAAAAAAATTCACCATAAAATTTAGTATTTTTTATATTTCCAACACATAATATATTGAGTAAAATGTTATTTTTGTCACTGAGGTTTTGTTTAATTTGCAATTTTAATCTTAAATTTTGTAATTTCAGCCTCTGTATATTACCAAATATTGTTATTTTCATCCAGTCCACTAACTTTGTTAAAATCTTTGTTAAATATGATGGCATATTAGTTTTTTTCAACACCCTAATTATCCAATTAAAATAAATTAATTAATAATATTCAATTAAAACTATAAAACACAAGAAACGAAAGTGAGCCCAGGCGCTTCGATTTAAAAGCTTCGATTAAGTCTAACTCATGTTGTTCGATTGAGGTCTATTGTGAGATTTCAATTAATCTTCACGTTTTGTTCGAACGTGTATCGTTGTTCAATTGTGGTCTGCTATGGGATTTAGGTCCGTTGTGGGATTGAGGTCTCTGTTATCACGCTTTGTTTGATGGAGGTATGCTATTGTCACATTTGTTCGAACATGACAACAACAGACCTCAATCAAACGAAATGTGACAATAGTAGATCTCAATCGAATAACTGTACATGTTGAAATAACGTGAAGATTAATTGAAATCCAACGACAGACCTCAATCGAACAGCATTGGTTAAAGTTAATCGAAGCTTTCAAATCGAATCGACCGGTTTCATTAGTCGCTTCATGTGTTTTTTTAATTTTAATTGAATACTAATTGATTAATGTGTTTTAATTAAATAATTAGGGTATTGAAAAAGACTAATATATCCAAATATTTAACGGAAATCTTAACGGAGTTAGTGAAGTGGGTGAAAATGACAACATTTGGTAAACTATAGTAAATGGCCAAACAAAATTTTGGACTGAAATGACAAATTCAATAAAACATGAGGGACAAAAATAGAATTTTACTCTAATATATTGATATACTTTTAAAGAATCACCCACTCATTATTTACACATGTGTAAATCAGTCATTACATATATGTAAATCAGGTTTTACACATGTATAAATCAGGTATTACCCTTGTGTAAATCGAAGTTAGTAAAAACAAGTTTTTTTTATTTTTTATAATTTTTTTAATATTTTTTCATAAATGAGGGAAACATTTTCTCTTTTTTCTTTTTTTTTATTTTAGTGTTATTTTTCATTTTATACTTGTATTATTATGTTGTCTTATGTACTCTTTTATTATTAAAAAATTATGATTCACATTGGTTCCTAGAGTTCTTATAAAAAATATGTTCTCATTTGATCACCCCCTACATATATATATGTATGTATATATATATATATATATAGATATAGATATAGATATAATCATTATAGTTTAAAATCTATTTTTTGCAAAAGATAGCAAAGAATGTACCTTATTTTCAAAATTTCCTAAACTGTAAAAGTCTTCGTAAAGATCGAATCCACAAAATATTATGCTTAGTAATCGAATTGCAAAATCCAGGAAGGAGTGCAACAGATCGGTCTCAATCCATCAAATATAAAATGAATGATGATTGGAATAGTGAACATAATCAAAAATCATAATTAAATAAACAATCAACAAGTAAATAAGTTTTGTCTTAGATTAATATTGCTCAAAGCTTTATGATATATGATAAAATGACAAGTGTTACAATGCAAAGCTATTGAATAACTTTATACACTAAATACTATTGTTCTCGCCCCAGCCACCATGTTCTTGATCCATCAATGTTCTCGCACGGCTTAGTGTTTTCGCCTGGATATCCATGTTTACGCATGATATAATTTTGATTTCCCGAGCCTCTTGGTATGACCCCTATAATCTCCCCATAGGCTCGGCAAATCAAAACATCAAAAATTTACATTAGCACAATTAGAATCACCACCATGAACATACATTTTCTTCTCTAGATCCTTGTTGATCATCCAGCCAGACTAAGGTACTATAAAGTGATGTGACTCATCGCCTTTATGTGGACAAAGCTAAATCTTCATCAAATCAACTTTCCCAAGCTCTAGAAAATAAATTAGATCATCAATTCTCGATTCTTTATCGACACAAAATATGATTACATGACATGTGTTCTTCTCACATACCCATCTCATAAGTTTGGATAAACTGTTCACAGGTGCTAGAGAATGGATAGGAAACTTCTTCTTAATCTTAGGATGCTTATACATACGTATCCTCTTTGGAGCATTGGTGTTTGGATCTAATCTAGATTCATCTATAATCACCTTAGACTTATTTTCAAATTCTAAAAGTTAGATTTAGTATAGTGCTAGATACAATTTTTGATCCATTTTATTTTGCTATAGTTGCTAGGTAAGAATGAAACTATACCTATAGCATACAAAATTATTACTCCAAAGTGTGAAAATCATGTCTGTCTCTATAATAGTCAATGGCACCCGCTTTTTTCTTTATCAAATACAATCTTGTCTCTTTATCAAACACCGAATCCATATAGGTTCTGAGTTTCCATATCTTATGTTTGGTTTGGCATACCTCAAAAAGTGTTTCTCTTTAGGATGATAAAGAGCTTTAATAGTTAGGTTTGCAACTTACATTATCGCTTTAGCTCATGTTTGTTAAAAGGAATCAGCTGGAGCATCAGGTTTCATAACTTTAAAAAAATGTTTCTATCTCTCCTTCGTCTAGTTAAATATCTTCATATAATTCTTTTAGGATGTTACTAAAAATATCAGTATACCCTACTTCTTTATTCAAATAATCAAATTCTCCAAATTTATCATTAGATGATAAACGTGTAAAGTTCTTCATATACTGACTTTCTAGTTCAAAATCTAATGGCTAATAATTCTTTGGATCATTTGTACTTGATTTGAAGACATTGTCAATCCAAGATTCTCTAAAAGGACCCGTTATATTACCAACATCTGCTCCTTCGCATCATCATCATCATCTTTATCAGCCTTATTTTCAACATCACTTAATTCATAATCCTTTTGATGTCTAGAGTCTTGATTGTGACTTTTTTCAGTTGACTATCCAATTGGAAAACTACTATTCATTTTGACTTGCCATAACTTTTCTTCTCAAGATTGATCACCTGTTGTTGCAAAGTTACTTGACTCACATTCTAGGTTATCTATTGAAGAACTTATATTCTTGGACTGATCAGGTGGTGATTTAAGGTAATCATCAGGATTGAAATCCAAATTTTGTAATGGATCTCTTTATGGTGTAGAGAACTCTAGTTTTGATAATGCATGAGTCTTAGTAATGGTCTACAGGACCGTTGAAGGAGGTCAAAGCAACAGTTTCATAATGAGAAGAGACTTAGAATACTTAACACATCAAATAGGGAATCGGGTTTTAGTTGATGATACTAAGAACACAAGTACGAGACAGAATAAGAAAAAAAATAAAATAATATTTTAATTTTCAAGAATGTTGTATATTGCTCTCAAGTTCTATTACAAGTGTTATAAAGCATAAAAAATACAAGAACTTGAGACACTTTATACTATATCTTATAGCCGCCTATACTTTGAAAGCCATTTGGAAACACTAATCTATACAACAAGATCAATGTATAGCCAAAAAGATAGATTGCCTTTTGACTTGTGCCTATAACATGCCATAGCTCAGATCCCAATATATTACAAAAAAGATAAAAGGTACAAAAGTAGAAAGTTACATACTAATGACCGTAATCTACAGTTGATAAAAGCATGGACCATTTCACCAACTTATCTAAGTTGGTGAGTCTTTAGAGGTGGTAGCAAAAAGTTGTTCAGTTTTTTGTCAAAAGACTATTAGAGAAAGCATGTCTTCTCGGTCTTCGGAAGAAATCAGTCTTTGGCTTCGGAAGACTTTGTGTCTGAGCTTCGGAAGACTTCATCTTTGGCTTCGGAAGATTTTTTCAATTAGCTTAGGAATATTTTCCGCTTAGCTTATTTCCTTTGAGTTGTGTAAAACTTCTAAAGTAATCCTACTATGTACTTTATGCATGCATGCTGAGAGCGTTTTAGTTGCTTTAGTTGCATTAGCCTTTAACTATAAACCTTACAAACTCCCTCTAGGCTGAAGCTACTAAAATAGAAGAGAATACTCATCAATTGATAGTGCTTATCAGGATCAAGACCATTACTTTCTTCATCATTTGGTCAGATCCCTCATACTCTCATTGTATTTCCTCATGTCATAGGGATAATACAGAGAAAGATCAAACATTTCTTGCTAGAAGTAGACATCTTGACCTCTTTGATCTCTAATAACATACCATCTATCTGGATTAGCAGCAAAAGTCTAGGACAAGATGGGTCCCCCGGCAGTAAGAGGCTCTACAATGGTTGGCCTTGGTTGAGCAGCCTCTCCTTGAGTAACCTCAGGATGCTCTAACTCATTCTGAGGTGTAAAGGTGGATGCTTTGGAATTCTTCTTCTTCTTCTTAGTGTCCCTCTTTATAGCAATCATTTTCTTCCTCTTTGTAGATTTGAACTAAGAAGACTAGCCTTCGGGACTAGGTTGTTCTTTAATATGTTTCTCAATTAGGTCCTTTCCCTTATAGGTTCAGAAGGAGAGGGATTAGGGCCCTGCTGTAGATCAGAAGATGAAGTTGGTTGTGGTCCAGCAGTAGGTCCAAGTTCTGTTGTCTCTTGGGGTTCAACATTGACCTTAACTTCAGGTGCAGCCTGACTTGGTGGAGAATTCAAGTCAATGAGCTCACCCTTTTTAATCTTTTGGTTGATCACCCTAATATGCTCATCCATGGTGGATAGAGATATTGGCTCAAGCCTTCTTCCAGAGAATTCATACACCTTCAAGAAGCTCATCAACCTCTGCCAATCAACATACTTCTTTAGACTCTTTTAGATGATGGCTCTTGATTTTGCAACTTCTTCCCTCATCTTCCTCTTAGCATCTTTTTTGTTCGTTCATTACTTGTTGATCAAGCTACTCAAGGTACTCAAACTCTATGTATTCATATGGCAAGGGAAGAAGTACAGATGCCAGATAGAGGCATGTGGCAGTCAGGTAGTTAATCATATTTTGCATGTCTGCTTCTTTGTTTGCCTAAGGTTGTTGCTCAGTTGCCACAACCTCTGTTTCGAGACTTTCTTGAACTGGGGAGAGGATAGGAGTATGCTTGTTGAGTCTTTTACTCC
The DNA here is from genome assembly GCA_018326465.1 of Flaveria floridana. Taxonomy (NCBI): domain Eukaryota; kingdom Viridiplantae; phylum Streptophyta; class Magnoliopsida; order Asterales; family Asteraceae; genus Flaveria; species Flaveria floridana. The sequence goes on from BJCO01362799.1 coordinate 10,444, forward strand.
TCCTTTCTTCCTTAATCTTAAGGAGCAGTTCTACATCTTCTACCTCCTTTATCTCCTTTGATAACTTAGTGTCAGCAAGTTCATTTAACTCTACTAAGGGAAGAGAGATGAGTTCATCAATGTTGTAGTTTCTAGTCCCCAAGTAGTTCAATATGGTTACCCTTAACTCATCATCTGGAGTGTTTGGCCTGGGGGCAGCCTTGATTACAGCTTCCATAAAGCCTGGGGACCTATTTGAACTCTCTCCCCTTATCTTCATCTTCCTCTCTCTTTACACCTCCTCAGTCTCCTTAAGAGTCAACTTCCTTTCCTTTGTCACTCACAAGTCAAAGAAAGGTTGTGAAGCACCTTCACCAGCTGGTGCCTCACTAAGGGTAATAGAAAGGTTCACAGGCTTAACTACTTGGCATTCAGTCAAGGTTTCCCCTTTGAAGCTAATCTTGGGGTCCACCTCAATATCCAGTTGACCAACATTCTTGCCTGCTAGCCTCTGTTTATATAATTTGGATCTCAATTTGAACTCTTACAGCACCCTGTCTTGAATCCTATCAGCTAACCTTGAAGCTTGCATGTTTTGACTTGGGTTGGCAAATGGAAGGTCAATCAGATAGGTCCTCTTATAGAATCTTAGGTTGGAGAAGTTAAAGATTTTTTGTTGTCCCTGAGACCTAGAGATTACCAGGGCTTTTCTATCAGTGTCATACCTCCATCTTATAATTGGATTCTCAGTAGGATAAGGTGGGGTAGGCATAGCCCTTAGTATACCCTCCTTAAATAGACTTTGTATGAGTGAGTCCACATCAAAGTGGACTTGAGGTGGTTGCTTAGTATGGACAATTACAAGTAAGGGTGGCGAATCCTCTATGTCCATACTCTGAGAAGAACTTCCAGGTCCTGTGATTGTAGATAGGACTTTCTCCCCTTTTTTGGTAGTATTACTTTCTTGCATAGGTGAGCTAGAGGTTAGTTCCACCACATCCACAGGTTCTTATGGCCCTATTTGAGTCCTCCTTAGTGGTCTCTAAGCTAACTTGCCCTTGAGACCGGTGATCTCAAGTTGCTCATCATTGACCACCTTTTATAAGTTAGTCACCTAAGATTTCAGGCGACTAACTTTTTATACTAAATAGGCACAGGTTTTAGTTAGTTGCACATTTAGTTTCAGACTCCCCTTATCCTAATTAGAAGAATCAAGGGGATAAGAGAATAGGACCAAAGTTTTATTCCTTATCACCAACACTAAGTTCTTGGCTGCTGGATTTCCCCTACACCATGACAACTTCAGTGTGAGGTATCAATGGGCTGGGTTGCCATGGTTGAGATCTTAAAGATGTAATCACTTGTAGGAGTGAGAGCCTCTTCCATACAGATCTCCTGTACATGTTCAAGGAGATCCACCATAGTTATGGGTGGATTATATGGTCTAGGCATAGGTGAGGCAGGGGCACTCATCTCTCCTTAAGCAGGAGTACAGAAGAGAGACTCATGGTACTCACTGAATCCCATGTCTTCATCATCATAGAAATCAAGGTTGGTTATGGGTTGATTAAGGTCTAGAGGCTTGGGATGGCAGCTTTCCCCTGAAGGCTGTTTACTAAAGTTTTGAGACTCTAAGTGAAGGCTTAAGGCTGTTGGATTTGTGAGCTCATCAGCCTGAGCATGAGGAACCTCAGCACTGATCCTTGAAGTGATGGGAGTGGTTTTCTCCGTAGGGGAAGTGGGAGCTCCAGTGTCTACTTCCTTCTACATGGGTGAGGATACTGGGACCTGCACAACCTGAGTAGATTATGCAGGGTTTTTTTTGGATTTTCTATAGTAGGTGATGGTTATCGGAGGCTATGTGGGTGGTTGATAAGTAGAAGGTATGGGTTCAACATTAGTTGGTGCTGCAAGGTTGTCACCTTGAGCAATGAGCTCTAACATTTTTTGGATTAGGGCTATTTCTACCCCTGAGAAGCCCACAGTAGGCTTTCTTATTGTTTAAAGATGTTAGGCTTCATTTGTCCCATTTTAAGAACATTACATGTTCCCTTAACTGTGAGCCCAGTTCACAGTTAAGAATGTGTAAAACATATCCAGGGAACATGTAATATTCTAAGGAATCTAAGTTAGCAAGAAAATTTGTATATACAAACTAAGAGTACCTGAACTTGACACCTTCAACCATTTAATGGACTATATAGGAAAGGTCCTCTGGAATTTGATCCTAACCTCCATGCTTGTTTGATAAACAACGGATGACCACATGGATGAGGTACTTCCACTAGGAGGACACCTTCCCTTTCTTGAAGGTTCTAACTAAGTAATAAGCTTCATAGCCTATCTACCTAAGGGATTGGTTTAGAGCAAACTTTGGGAAGGACAAGTCACCATCTTCATCATCCAGCCTAAGATGGGTGTTGATCATAGCTGGTGTGATGAAAATTGTCATCCCCTGCACTGTGCCAAACAGTGCCTTCTCTCCATCTATAATGACCTCTTGGCAGGTTCATTAAAACTCCAAAAGTTGATCATTATATAATGAAGGATCTATGGTGAGGGAGGTGAAGTAATTGGATTGTAACACCCCGAATTTATTTAAAAGAAGAGAAAAGAAAAGTATCTAGAAAGAAAAGATTATGGGCACAAGTGGAGGGGGTAAAGTGTACAAAGTACAAAACCTCTTATTTTAATAAAAGTGGAGGTATGGCCGCCCATTTCAAAAGCAAATATGATTGTGCTCTCGGTTGAAGAAGGAAGAAAGAAGGGAAAAGCTCTCGGTTCTAGAGAGAGAAAGAAAGAAGAAGCTGCAAAAGGTAAGTTTCTTGAGTATATGCTCGGTTTCAACCAAATTCATAGCTTCTTGATAAAAGTTCTTGGTGTTTAGTGTTAGTTGTAGGGATCTTTGGAGCTGAATTTGCTAGTGGAGGTGTTTTGTTCGAAGATCTGCTTCAAGGTGCGTTTCTAGAACCCCTTTTTACTGATTTTCAAAGTGTTGGGCCAATTATGCATACTAAACAATATTTTTAAATGTAACCTTGGGTTTTCTGCTTGTTGTTTGAAGGATGTTCTCTATATGTTTGTTTTAAGTTTATTTATGGGTTAGAATTGATGTTTAGTATATTTAAATGCCTTTAGTATGATAGATCTGTGTTAGGAGGTGTTAGATTAGTATTCAGGTTATGTTTGTAGCATAGAAACTATTTCAGAATGTTCCCATGCGCCCAACTTACCTCATGCGCCTAGCTGTCCTCATGCGCCCAAGGTCACGTGTCCAAATAGTAGCCATGTGCTAGAAGGTTGTCCAGCTGGCTAAGTGTTAACTATGCGCCTGAACAGTTTTCCATATGCCCAGATTGCCCATGCGCCTAAGTGTTAGGTCTTACACTCAAATACTGCCCATGAGCCTAGGAAATGTGCCCATACATCTAAGTGTTGGTGATACGCCCAAATAGTGCCCATGCGCCCAGGAAATGTGCCCATGCGCCTAAGTGTTAGTCATGCACCCAAATAATGCCCATGCACCTAGAGTTGCTCTTGCACCTAAGTGTTGATGTGCCTAAGCAGGGCTCATGCGCCTGCATAGTGGAAATGCTCCTAAGCAGGGCTCATGCACCTGCATAGTGCTAATGTGCCCAGACTATTTTATACTTAAAATTTTTATGTTCATGCGCCTGAAATGTTCCATGTGCCTCATTTTGGACTTAGGATTTTCAAATTGGTTTTAAGAGGGAGAGGTTTAAGATAGGCCCCATTGTGATGTGATGGTTTATGCTTGATGTATGCATGATGATGTGATAAGGTTTATGATGTGTATATGTGTGTGATGTGTTATCTTTCTTCATTAAACTATTTTCAAAACATATGTATTATGTTACGTAATATGTTATGTATTATGTTATGAGTTTACGTGGTATGATGTATGAATGAATGAACATAAAGTATTATGTAATAAAGTGAAAGATAACAATAATGAAAAGTGGAACTTAATGAACGAATGAAAGACTTGCAAGCAAACGAAGGGAGGTGCACGACGTTGCCGTTAGCTCAACTGTGTGTGGTTTAGCTAACCCGAAGGATACACACGGGGAGTCTATCCTTGAGATAGACTCAAAAGGAGTCTATTATTGACTCAAAGGGAGTTCAATCATTGAGAGTGACTCGAAAGGAGTGCAGTCATTGAGATTGACTCGAAGGGAGTGCAATCATTAAAATTGACTCTAAGGGAGTGCAATCATTGAGATTGACTCGAAGGGAGTTCAATCCTTGAGATTAACTTGAAGGGGATTTCTTGTCGCGTACCCTGGTACTGTCTTCAGTAGGGGTTGGGGTATTGCATGTGATGGGATCCATATGATTATGTGTGATAATAACGAACGAAAGAAGGATTGAAGGAATGAATGAACGAACGAATGATGATGAAGATAATAATAATTATTATCAATGTGTACGTATGATGTATGACCACAAACGAATGTAAAGTTTTGGTTTTTAAAGGAAGTAAATTATTTTTATTATAAAACTAGAAATAACTCAGCGTCACTGACTTTTTATATGCATAATAGTTGGCAGGTATTTAGTTGATGCTGAGGGGTTGCAGGCATGTATGCATAAGCTACTGGGAGCGTTTTGATGCTGTTATCCACATTTGACATGTACTGTATTTTGATATGTAAACGAATGGTATAATGTACTGAAATAACATGTTTTTAATTATTAAGCATCTCGGGAAAGGGGCCTTACAAGTTGGTATCAGTGCCAAAGTTTAAGAGAATTAGGTAAATATTTTCAAAACCTAATCTTAAACTGAGAATGGGACGAAAGGAAAGGGATGTAAGTCCTAGTAGCTACGTGCCTGCAGGTAAAGGTTTTATGTAAACGATTTATGTAAGTTAATGTTAATCGGTATTATGTACGCATGTTATGTGGCTTATGTGCTTTTATGTAGATTTAGATACTGATGTAGTAAGGATAGGAAATGCTTGGGGAATAGAGAGTAAAGTAAGTGGCTAATCATAACTGGCCACTGTAATTAGGGACTTACTATACTTGACATAATCCGAGCTATTGCCTTGATTGACCGTGTTGGTGTTCGAATCTTGTAGTGTTTGTAGATGGCTAGTGGTAGGTCTTCGAAGGCTTCCTGAGGTGGAGTGCGTAGTGAATGTGATACTAGAACACGTGCCATAAGGAGATGGGTTAAGGGTACTGAAACGACCCCTGTAGATCCTGAGGGTCATCAGCACAAGGGCATTGATGAGAGCGCTAATCTGAGGGCCTTAGTGAAAGAGGCGATGGTTGAGGAGGTTCATCAGGTCATGCAGAAGATTCTGTCTTCTGTAGTGACCGAAGTTATTCGTGCTTTGAGGGAAGACGAGGAAAAGGAGAAGGAGGAGAAGAGGAGAACCGCCCGGTGAGGGGGTGAAGTGGGAGGTTCTAGGGATATGGAGCAACCAGACACTAATATGGTAGTCTCCAGTGATGATGGGAAGGAAGTTGTGTAGTAAACTGCACGGGGCTGCAATTACGGGGCATTTCAAATGTCCAGGCCCCCAATGTTCGATGGGAATGGTAATGTCACTGCTGCTCACCGATGGGTGAGGGAGATAGAGGCGGTACTCAATATTAGCGAGTGCTGTGAGCATCAGACGGTAAAGTCTGCTGCCTACTCGTTTGTGCACTTGGCCTTATGTTGGTAGGACAACATTGTCCAGGTTGAGGGTACAAGGGCAGTCGGGAGGATGAGGTGGAAGGAGCTGAAGAGGCTGGTAGTCAAGGACTTTTGCCCTCATAGGGAGCTGGACAAAGTTAAAAGGAAGTTCCTATAATTAGAGGCGGGGACCATGGCACACCAGCAGTACACCACAAAGTTCAATAAGATGGCAAGGCTGGTGCCAGATGAGGTGACGCCTGTGTCACGAAAGATCAAGAGATACATTCAAGGTTTGCCGACAGATATCCACAGACATCTGGTCGCTGCCCGACCAAGCATGTTTAGGTGGGTGGTCGATTTGGCGGGGAGGTTGTACGACGAGCTAGAGGCGATGGAAATAACGGACGAAGAGGAGGAGCGGGGTTATGTTAGGAAGGGAGTGGAAGATGGGATGATGATGGTGGATTTAAGACTGGTGGTAAGAAGGTGAGGATAGATGATCGAAGGATGATAACCAGGGAAGTGAGGGCATGCAAGAAATGTGGGAAGGAGCATGTGGGGGAATGCAAGTAAGGATCGAATCTCTGCTTTCAGTGTGGGAACGAGGGTCATCTAGGGAGGGATTGTCACGCGATGAGATGTTACAGGTGTGGTGAGACAGGACACAGGAGCAGAGACTGTAGGAGGCCAAGAGCTGAGAGCTCCAGGGAAAAGCAAGGGATTCAGAATGAGGAGAATAGAGGAGGAAGGTTAGAGCATTTGCCCTGACCAAGAGGAGGCTAAAGTGGACTTCGAATTGACGTCAGGTACATTTCTGGCAATTTAAATTTGTGCATCTATGCTTCGATTGTGGTCCTAGTAGTAGTTTCGTTCCTAATGCCTTCTGTGATAAGTTGCACAATTAGGAGTAAGAAGATCGATGAGCCCTTCGATGTAGGAATTGCCATTGGTTAGTCCACTAGATTACCTGATGCGCTAGAGGATTACGCGATAGAATTGAGAGAGCGCTTGTTCCTGCTAGATTGTTCAGGATAGACTTAGGTGGGTAGGCGTACACTTTAAGATGAATTGGTTAACAGCCTAAGAGGCAAACACCGAGTGTCGCAAGAAGGTGGTTTGATCAATCGCGCCCGAAAAGAGTTCGGTGTCAACCTTCGGTGATGGAGTAATGATGAAGGCCTCACCTTGGAAAAGGGAATCATTAGATTCAGAAAGCAAGGAAAGTGGATACCGAGGTATATAGGGCCATTCTAAATTGTTTCTTATGTAGGAGAAATGGCATATCGACTGGAGCTACCCAAAGAGTTAAGTGGAATTCATCTTACGTTCCATGTATCTCGTCTAAGAAAGTGTTCGATCGATGAGGATACGATCGTGCCACTAGAGAATACCGAGATGGACGAATGACCCAACTACGAGGAGCAACTAGTGGCTATTTCTGATAGAAGGAAGAGGAGGGCTAAGGAGAATGGTGGTTTCACTTGTACGAGTACAGTGGAGCCAGAAGGGGACAAAGCCTACGTATGAGATCAAGGAAGAGATGAGACAGCAATACCCGCAACTGCTTGAGAAGCAACAGGTTTCGGGGACGAAACCTATTTAAGGGGGGTGGACTTGTAACACCCCAAATTTTATTTAAAACAAGACAAATGAAAAGTATCTAAAAAGAAAATATTATAGGCACAAGTGGAGGGGGTAAAGTGTACAAAGTACAAAACCTATTATTTTAATAAAAGTGGAGGTATGGCCGCCAACTTCAAAAGCAAATCTGCGTTTTCTCTTGATTGAAGAAGGAAGAAAGATGGGAAAAGCTCTCGGTTCTAGAGAGAGAAAGGAATAAGAAGCTGCAAAAGGTAAGTTTCATGAGTATATGCTCGGTTTCAACCAAATTCACAGCTTCATGACCGAAGTTCTTGGTGTTTAGTGTTTGTTTTCGAGATCTTTGGAGCTGAATTTGCTAGTGGAGGTGTTTTTTCGAAGATCTGCTTCAAGGTGAGTTTCTAGAACCCCTTTTTACTAATTTTCAAAGTGTTAGGGCTATTATGCATACTAAGCAATATTTTTTAAATGTAACCGTGGGTTTTCTGCTTGTTGTTCGAAGGATGTTATGTATATGTTTGTTTTAGGTTTGTTTATGGGTTAGAATTGATGTTTAGTATATTTAAATGCCTTTAGTATGATAGATCTTTGTTGGGAGGTGTTAAATTAGTATTCGGGTTATGTTTGTATCAAAGAAAATATTTTAGAATGTTCCCATGCGCCTAACATACCTCCTGCGCCTAACTGGCCTCATGGGCCTAACTGGCCTCATGCGCCCAAGGTCATGCGCCCAAATAGTAGCCATGTGCCAGAAGGTTATCTAGGTAGCTAAGTGTTAATCTTCACCTGAACAGTTGTCCATGCGCCCAGATTGCTCATGCGCCTAAGTGTTGGGTCATACGCCTAAATAGTGCCCATGCGCCCAGGAAATGTGCCCATGCGCCTAAGTGTTGGTCATACACCCAAATAGTGCCCATGTGCCCAGGAAATGTGCACATACACCTAAGTGTTAGTCATACGCCCAAATAGTGCCCATGCGCCCAGGAAATGTGCCCATACGCCTAAGTGTTGGTCATGCACCTGAATAGTGCCCATGCACCTAGAGTTGCTCATGCGCCTAAGTGTTGATGCGCCTAAGCAGGGCTCATGCGCCTGCATAGTGGAAATGCGCCTAAGCAGGGCTCATGCGCCTGCATAGTGCTAATGCGCCCAGACTATTTTATACTTAGAATTTTCATGCTCATGCGCCTGAAATGTTCCATGTGTCTCATTTTGGACTTAGGATTTTCTAAGGGGTTTTAAGAGGGAGATGTTTGAGATAGGCCCCGTTGTGATGTGATGGTTTATGCTTGATTTATGCATGATGATATGATAAGGTTTATGGTGTGTATATGTGTGTGATGTGTTATCTTTCTTCGTTAAACTATTTTCAAAACGTATGTATTATGTTATGTAATACATTATGTATTATGTTATGACTTTACGTGGTATGATGTATGATAGAATGAACGTAAAGGATTATGTAATGAAGTGAAAGATAACAATAATGAAAAGTGAAACGTAATGAACGAATGAAAGACTTGCAAGCAAACGAAGGGATGTACATGACCATGTTGTTGTTAGCTCAACTGTGTGCGGTTTAGCTAACCCGAAGGATGCACACGGGGAGTCTATCCTGGAGATAGACTCAAAGGGAGTCTATTATTGACTCGAAGGGAGTTCAATCATTGAGATTGAATCGAATGGAATTCAATCATTGAGATTGACTCGAAGGGAGTGCAATCATTGAGATTGACTCGAAGGGAGTGCAATCATTGAGATTGACTCGAAGGGAGTTCAATCCTTGAGATTGACTCGAAGGGGATTCCTTGTCGCGTACCCTGGTACTATCTTCGGTAGGGGACGGGGGTATTGCATATGCCGGGATCCATATGATTATGTGCGATAATAACGAACGAAAGAAGGAATGAAGGAATGAATGAATGAACGAACGATGATGAAGATAATAATAATTATTATCAATGTGTATGTATGATGTATGACCACGAACGAATGTAAAGTTTTGGTTTTCAAAGGAAGTAAAGTATTTTTATTATAAAACTTGAACTCAATCAGCGTCGCTGACTTTTTGTATGCATAATAGTTGGCATGTATTTTGTTGATGCTGAGGGTTTGTAGGCATGGATGCATAAGCTACTGGGAGCGTTTTGAGGCTGGCATCCACATTTGACATGTTATTGTATTTTGATATGTAAATGAATGATATAATGAACTGAAATTAGATGTTTTTAATTATTAAGGAAATTTAAATTCCGCTGCATAGGTAATGTATGTTTTAAAATGTTTTACGAGATAGTCCAACTGTAAGCGTCCCGGGAACAGACATACATGGATAGAGTTAAGAACGGGCAAACTTCTGAGAAACCTAGATCTTTCTCAGATGACAACAGAGAAACCTAATTCTATTTCCTGTGTAAATGCATAGAAAAGTCTAGTTGGTTTCTCCGATTAGGGTGGCCATTTGTGAGTAGCTTTGTGGTGAAGAAAGGTAATAACAAAGACGGTTTGTGGGTGAATTTAGGTTTGAGAGATTTGAAGATGAAGAGGAAAATGAAAGAGGGAGAATTTGAAGATATATATATATATATATATATATATATATATATATATATATATATATATATATATATTTATATATATATA
>BJCO01362800.1:0-16729 GCA_018326465.1 Flaveria floridana
TGCTTGTACACAAGTTCAAACACCTAAAACAAGCCAAACAAACACCAAAACACATAGAACACTCAATAATCGGTTTCTATGGATGAAACCACGAAGAAACCAAACTAATTATCACAAAAAACACTTACCTATGAAAAATTTTGCCCTTCTTCTTCTTCTAACCGAGAGAGCTTCAAGTTCTTTCTTCTTCTCTTTTTTTTAGTCGATCAAAAAGGTAGAAAGGGGGCATTGTATGGGCGGCCATGCCCCTTTAAAAATTAAAATTTTGTACTTTTGTACTATTTTACACAATACCCCCTTCCCCTTTGGCTCCTCATATTTCCTTCAAGATACTTTTATTTCCTTTTATTTTGACAAAAATTCTAGTCGTTACAAAGCAGTTTGTTTTTGCTAACTAGGTGCTCAATTTAGGGTTCGGGTGAGGGAGATTTGGGTTTTTAGGAGGATCAGAACAAAGATTTGAAACTCTCAACCAATTATTGAAAAGGATTTGTATCTTTGTGAAGGCCGAGATGTCATGGGAATGATCCTTATCACCGAGCTCTTGAACTTTTAGTTTGGTCATACGATCATTGTTTACTTCATTTTTGAGCTGAGTCTACCATGCATATCCCATCACAGATCCATTTGACCACCTTCAAACTCTTTTCTTTCAAATTCCTAAGACATCTAAAAATCGAAAGTTGAAAAACTTAATGTTTAAACTTTATTCTCCCCCAAAATTTCTATTTATCTACACGGTAATAGAAACTTTTGTTTTTCATATATATTTGGAAGCTGAAATAGAAAAAGTAACAAGATATTAGACATATGATGGAATATGGGATACCGAAACTTGTTTGACAGATGTAAAAGATAGAAAAAAATTATTTACAACTAACTATACATTTTATTATGAAAAGAGTTTTTTCAAAAAGATATTAAACCCAACATTGAGACCAGTTTATAAAAATGAGGTTTATCAAATGTTTTTGTGAGAATATCTTGATTTTTTGCGTCGATTGGAATAATATCTATAAAACCTTTTCCTGAGCACCTCGGATTGCATGAATCCTTATTTCAATGTGCTTGGTGCGAGTGTGATGAATTAGGTTTTTGGCAATTCCAATAGCAGCTTCATTATCGCAGAAGAGTGGTGTATGAAGGAAATTGATGCCACAATCCATCATCTGATGTTGGATCCAAAGCACTTGGCAGCAGCAACTTGATGCAACAATGTATTTAGCTTCACCTATAGATAAAGATACAGTTGTTTGCTTTTTGCTTTGCCATAAAACAAGACAATCCCCAAGATACTGGCATCCATCGGTGACAGATTTCCTATTCATCTTACAATCTCCGTGATCATTATCAGAATAGGCATGCAAATCAAAGTTTCCTCCTTTTCGATACTAAATACCCAAACGAGAGGACCCTTTAAGATATCAAAAGATACGGTTAACAGCCTTTTCATGAGATTCCTTCGGATTTGCTTGATAACGGGCACAGTAACACACGACGAATGTAATATCTAGATGAATCACAGTGAGATACATGAGAGGTCCAATAATGGAGCGATAAAGATGAGCATCCATGGATTTCCCATTATCACTAGGAGTTAAGCATGTTTGAGCAGTGAAAGGAGTGAGTTCTGGAGAGGCATCATCCATCTTGAACTTCTTGAGAATCTCAAGAACGTACTTTTCTTGATGAATTAGAATACCAACAGGTTTCTGCTCAACTTGCAATCCCAATAAAAAGCACAACTCCCCTGTCATGCTTATTTTGAAGCGATCCTTCATTACTTCTTCAAACTCTCTACACAGTTTCTCATTTGTTGAACCAAAAATGATGTCATCCATATACACTTGAATAATCATCATTTCACCATCAACTTCCTTCTTGAAAAATGTCATATCTATAGTTCCACGAGAAAAACCCTTGCTGGGTAGATATTATGTTAAGGTTTCATACCAGATACGAGGAGCTTGATGGAAAATCAGGATCCTCAAAACCTGGTGGGGGATTGACATAAATCATCTCATCGAAGTTCCCGTAAATAAATGCACACTTTACATCCATTTGATAGACTTTAAAGTCCTTGTGAGCAACATGAGCAAGAAAGATTCTGATGGCTTCAATACGAGCAACTGGAGCAAACACTTTAGTGTAGTCAATTCTCTCATCCTGAACAAATCCCTGAATAACCAACCTTGATTTGTTTCTTATTATAACCCCTCGATTATCTAGTTTGTTCCGGTATACCCATTTGGTACCGATGGGAAACTTATTTGGAGGAAGATCAACTAATTGCTAAAATTTTAGTTTCCTTAATTGTTGAAGCTACATTTGCATAGATTCAACCCAACTTGGGTCTTGAAGTGTTGCAGAGACATTTTTAGGAATGATCTGAGATAAGAAACATGCATGAAGACATTCATTTGTCAATCCTGATTGACTCCATGTCCTCACACCATCTATTATAGAACTAATGATGTAATTATATGGATGGTCTATTAATGTAATGTGTATTCAGGGTTAAAGGGTTGGAATGGGATGAGGATTCGATTTATGATGGTTGGGAAGGTAAGGATGGTTGTGATAAAGGAGTTGGTTGTGGTGAAGGTGTAGGTGGAACATCAAATGGTGGTGGGGGTAGAGAGTCAGTTACAGGATCTGGTTGGGGTTCAGGTTGTGGCGGTGGTTGTGGTTGAGGTTCTGGATCAAATGGAGGAATGATTTAAATAGTGGTTTGCGGAGCAACATCGTCATTAAATATTGGAAGATTGAATGATTTGAAGACAGTATTAGAGTCATAAAACCATTCTAGGTCTGATCCCATGTTTGGTGAATTTGACTTTTGCCAATCAACTTAGAAAGACTCCTGCACAATGCGCATCCTTTTATTGTACACCTGATACACCTTTTGTGAGGAGGAATAGCCAAAAAAGAAGCATTAATTTGAAACAACACCAAACTTTGACTTCTGAGCTTGAGTATTCAGTAAAGTACATGAGTAGCCAAACGGACGAAAGAAGTCAATCAAGGGCTTCCTTTTATAAAGAAGCTTATATGTATTCTTCATCTTGTCTTTCACGATGAGACCCGTTTCAGTACATAGGATGCACAATTGACTGCTTCTGCCCAAAAATGATTGGAAGCTTTGACTTAATCAGCATAGTTCTTGCTGCTTCAATAAGGGTCCTATTCTTCCTTTCAGTAACACCATTTTCCTGAGGTGTCCTGGCAGCACTAAAACTGTCTGATAATACCTTTGCTTGCACAGAAGGAGTCAAAGATGTGATTCCTGTATTCAGTTTTGTTGTCACTTCTGATGGCCATGACCTTCCTTTTGTTGATGGTTTCAATTGAGAGGATCAACTTTTGCAACTCTTCTGCGGTGTCTCTTTTATGAGCTAGAAATCTTACCCACGAGTATCTTGAGTAATCATTTGTAAGAACCATACAATAAGATTTCTTAGCAATAGATTTAACACTTATAGGACCAAATAAGTCAGTATGTAACAATTCAAGGGGATTTAAAATTGAATTTGCATGCTTAAGCTTGTGTGGCCTTTTGTGCTGCTTTCCTTGAGCACAGGCCATGCACTTTTCTACCACTAAGAAATCCTTAAGTGGTAGTCCCCTTACTAGATTGTTTTTAACCAACTTATTTATGTTTTTAAAATTACCATATCCTAATCTTCTATGCCACAAAAAGGATTGAGATGATGAAGCTTTTGCAGGAGACATGTCACTATGGAGGTTGATTCTTTTGATCCCATATCTAGCAGATAGGTATCATTCTTTCTTGGAGCGCGCATGATCACTAAATCCTCTAGAACAGTGACCTCTGGTTTCAAGAACATGCATTCATTGGACATAAATAAAAGTGGAATGTTTTTATCATAAATTTGTGATACACTCAATAGGTTGAATGCAAGTCCTAGAACATAGTTTACATTCTCCAAGTTAAGGAACCATTTGAGACCTCTCCTTGACCAATCATCTTTCCACATTTCTTTTCTCCGGTAAAGGCCACATATCCTCTATTTATTATAATTGGTAAGAAGATCCTTCAACCCAGTCATATTTTGGGGACATCCGTTATCAACATGCCAGAAACTATTGATAGTTTTTCTTGAATGATCCTGGCATTTGAACAAAAGAATTATTAAGATTTAGAAATAGGGACCCAAATTTGGACAAGCTTAGGTCTTGTAACAGAAGACTTTTTACAAAAGAAATTATTTACAAGGTGATTTAATCTACTTCCTAAGGAACTATTATGTACAGTTCTATCAACATGCTTAGGACAGTGTTTGATTACATGATCATCCTTCCCACATTTAAAGCAATGGGATTTTACACCTTTTGTTTTATTAGTTGAAACTAGATCTGGATCAATTTCAACTTCTTCCTTACATTCAGACACATATGAATCAGAATTGCTGCAAGTGTCAGTTAATTCTTTTAATCTTTCTTTTGTGACCTCAATTTTAGTAGATTTTGATTTATTTACATGAATAGTTTTAATAACTAAGGAAGTTGGCTCTATTTGATTAGGTGTAGAAATCTGAATAGGTGTAAAAGATGGGATAGGATGAGAGAAACTTTTCAAAACACTTTGAGTGTGTACATCTATTTGAAGCTTCATTTGAACAAGCATTTCTTTAATTAGCATAAGCATTAGGAACATCATAAGTTAATTTGGAAACATCTGATGACGAACAAGTTGGACTAGAACTAGAAATACACATGTCATTGTCTATAACAAACATTTGAGGCACAAATCTACTTAAACTAATGTCTATCAAAGGCTTTATGGAATCGTAAATGCTATTATTAGAGCTTCCCAAACCACTACTGGCACCATAACCGTATTCCTCTCGAATCTCCTTATGGTTTACTCCTTCTAAACCTGTATACAAACTGTTAGTATCATTCTGAATTAATTCATTTATTGGATGAGGTATACGCATAGGATAATAACAATGAGTACATTGAGGAGGATAAACATGAGTGGTTTCTTCACATCCCAAACCAGTCTTAATTCTAGCCCCCGTTGCTTTTTACAAATGTCCTCATGTTTCATCCCATAAATTATCCATTTTTCAAGTTTGATTTTTAATTTGCTTGTTTCAAATTCAGCAAGTGCCACATGTTTAGTTAAAGCATTTATTTCAACATTTCTTTCCAAAAGATTTCTTTTTAAATGCTCATTTTCTTTCAAAACTTCATTTAACTTGACAAAATATTTAGACTCATTTTTTTTAAATTCCTTATTTATTTGTTTTAATTCCTTTTCATTATCTAAAAATAATTTGTTAGCTTTATAAACTCCAAATAAATGGATTTTGCATGGAGGAGAACATATGTCTTGGATTACCTCATATGGTAGACCCATAACTACCTTTTTAGGAGCTAGGGTCTTCTCGTATTGACAGACCGGAGTATTCTTTTTACGTTCTTTCTTCTCCAATACTTTCTTCCTGTCTTCTTCCACCTCAAGTTCCTCTTTAATCTCTTCATCATTAAAATCATGCTTCACCCTGCTCTTTTCAACTTGGCTCTCTTTCTCAGTCTGATGAGTTGCACCAACTGTCATCTTCTTCTCACCCTCCACCAAAGCATTCTTCTTCTCCAGCTCTACCAAACCATTTGACTGGGTCCAAGAATGATATTCTCTGTTGATGTGATG
This sequence comes from Flaveria floridana, assembly GCA_018326465.1. NCBI lineage: Eukaryota > Viridiplantae > Streptophyta > Magnoliopsida > Asterales > Asteraceae > Flaveria > Flaveria floridana. The sequence goes on from BJCO01362800.1 coordinate 5,681, forward strand.
TTAACAAGGATCAAATCTGATGATTGATTCAGTGATTAAGTAGAGAAAATACTAAATTAAAGAACATTAAACGCTGTAAAGATACTCATAAATACTTGTATATTGATTGATGAACAAACAAGTTACAATGGGTTCTAGGGTTTTCAAGAACAATGAAAAGACAACCTTAGAACCTCATAACTTGAGTACTAGGTATCTTGGTGAATGAAAAACTTACATTTGATGGATATTCTATTCTATTTTTAGGCTGACATAAAGCATGTACAAAAAGATTAAACTACCCTAACAACTATTACAGAATACTAGTCTAAGTACAAAATCCTTCAACTGCATTAGTTGTTGAACATCGGCATTAACTAATGCGGATTCCTTGGGCTTTATCAGCATTTCTTGTTTTGTCTTCAACATTAAGTGTTTGGTCATAAGCATTGACAAATACGGATAAGCAAACACTTATTAGCATTTCCTCCGTGTATCCGCATTGAAAAATGCGGATGAACAAGTACTTTGCAGCATTTGTTCCGACTGTCCGCATTTGTATATGTGGAAGAACAAGTACTTGTCAGCATTTTGTGCTTTGGTCATCCGCATATACAAATGCGGATAGCCTACACTTAGCTTCTTTTCTTCACTTGCATTTCTTCTTGGACTTGTAGGAATCTGCCAATAGAACAACCATCACCCATCACTTGAATTGGCATGTATGATCCTTTCAGGGTCCAACAACACTCCCCCAAAGGATTATACAGCCCATGTACTTTAAAGGTTTGATGGTGGATGAGGTTATGAAGATTCTTTCGGGTCTTCAGCAGGTGCTTGGACTGGTGATAGTGAAGTTGTACCTAGGTCTGGAAGAGATGGATTTAGGATGGACTTAATCATGTTGGAGAAGTCTCTAGTCTCGTTTATCCTGTCTCTACTCAGTACGTTAATTGTCATCTAGCTCGTGGTATGAATTGCTTCAATGGGCATCTTCCCTAGAGATATGGGTTCCTACATACCAATAGTGGATAACCCATCTCTGTGAATCAGGAGAGTTCTATCAGCATCAACCTCTAGCTTCATAATACTTCCCAGATTAACTTCTTCATCTTCCTCTATTCTCGCTTATGCCTAATCCGGTCATAAGCCATCTTCAAAATTTTGATGCACTTCAGGAAAAAATACATGTCTGCCTCTCCAAGCTTGTTGTTGATTTCCCTAAAGTGTCTCGAGAAGATGTAGTGGATGTAAGACTCATCAAGAAGTCTCACTTCATATCCACTGAATAGGCGAATTTCAACCCCTTATTTGCCTCCCAATTTCCTTTCAATCACCAACTAATATGTCTTTTCATCATAGTACACATTTGAGAATTGGATGGAAGTTTGGGTGCCAGTCACCATCTTTCTTTTTAGTGATTCAGTTGGTTTTACATTCACTTCGAGAAATACCAACTCTTTAGTCCTTTTATTTCTTTTCTTATCCAGGGGATTTTGGAAAGTTTTGTATTTCATTAAGCAAACTTATTTTAATGAGTCAAAGTTCCTGGTTCTTTTAAAGATCTTTAGAATCTCTTCAAACTCATATCCCCTATACATAGCTTGATGATTGATCAGCTCAAGTTTAGCAAGTTCTTTAAGAGAATGAATCTGCAAGGTGTTCATAAAAGCAAAGTACTCTGTGAAAAATTGCACTAATCCTGAGATTCGTTTGATTATGAACATGTTCCAGTCATTGTTGTACTTCTAGGCAATGATCTTCACATAAGTTTTTCCCTCTAGAGCAGACACACCCTGAATCATCTCTGAAGTGGTCAACCCCTCTTGAAGCATTAATTGAGAGGGTTCAGTGAACCATTCAGGATTCCTATTAAGAATGGGTGCCAAGACATCATGGTCTTGATTGGTGAGTTGGATGTCTTGAGCAGTGAGTCTAGTCCTAAGTTTTCTTCCTACAACCTCCTCTTCCAACTTTTTCAATCTATCTTTCTTTTCATTAATCATCTGGGGGATTGCAGCTCTAATAGAATTTTTCTTCATATTTCCCAGTTTTCTCTTTATGTATCCTAGTTTTGAAAGATAATCCTTTATTTCCCTGTCAGTCACGGTGTAGGGATCAGGATATGGAGCTTGAGGAGTTTCAGACCGTTTTGATTTGGGTGGTGAATGTGACGGGAGATTTTACCGATTTTCTTTCATATTCAGTCACATAAGATGGGCCAAGAAGTTGATTCATCTTTCTTACTTCTTCCACCATTGACTCATAGGTCATCCCAAATACTTTATTAGCAACATAACCATGATTGATCAGAAACATGGAATTGATCATCAAGTCATCGGTTTGTGCGTTTTCCACCATCTCCTAAACTGAGGTTTCAACCTTCATCAAACTGTCTTTTACTATAGGTTCATTAACCTGGTATCCTCCTTCAATTTATCCTTCTTTCAAATAAATTATATTAATCATCTCCTTTAATTGGGCCTCAACCTTTTCATGCTCCTTAAGAAATTTAGTTATTGCAGCCAAACTCCTTGGATCATCTTTTTGCTTTTTCTTAACTGGCTCTTCTTCCCCTACAGGCCGTTTTCCATTAGCCTTATCAGACAAGTACTTCCTCTTTCTTGAGTAGGTGTGTACATAAGGCTTAGATGAGGATGGTACAGATGTTTCAGCTGTTGTTGGACTTGGTTCTTCAACTTGCTTTTCAGCAGCTTCTTCCTTTTCTTTCAGCTCTTCACTTAGTTTTCTGATGAACTCTTTTTGCTCTTCAGACAGGGTGATTGTAGGAACAATTTGCAGACTTAACTCTCTCTCCAAATGCACTAGAGATTGAGGAATAACCACTAAGTGTTCTACTGGAGGTCTTGGGTCCCGTACAAACTCCCAAAACTCATCATCAATCGTAAAATCTCCAATAGAGTAGTTGTCAAGTTCTTTAATAAGATCTCCAAGCTCAAAGTCTTGCTTAGTGCTTTCTTTAAATTTCTCATTATAATTGACAACCATGGCAAGACTTGGCTCTGTCTCTGTTTTTGTTTCTGGTTCATCTTCTTTTTCTTCTTGCTCATCACCTTTAGTTTCTTACTCCTCAGCTAACTCCTCCTTTATCTTGATTAACATCTCCAGCTCTAAGACCCTTTTCAATAAGGTCTCATTTTAGTTGCTAAGATCAGTGATCAGATCAGATTGGCTTTCAATCAGGCTTTCCTGTTCTTCTATGGAGATAGTCTGTATGGTTATAGTATCAACATGCCCACTGATTTCTTCCTTAGCTTGGTGGAGGGTAGCTTTGAGATCATCAATTTCTTTGTCTTTCTTTGCTTTTTTAGCCTCATGTCTTTTTTTAGATCTTTGATCTCTAATGCTTTCTCATCCAGCTGTTGAATTTTGTCTTGAATAATACCAGATCTTCTATTTAACAACTTTTCCATCCTTTGCACTTCCAATAGGAGCTCTGTAATCATTTCATCTTTCTCATCAGGTTGATTGATTCTTGATTCAACATAGCTTTCAGAAGGCCCTACTTTTGATTGAACTTGTCTTACAAGCATCCTCATAGTGTGACCCTCCTCATTCGGTGATGATTCAGAGTCATCTGAAGAGTTGGTAGATTCACCAGACTCTACAGAATCAGCAGCTATTGGTGAAGTGTGAGGTGGGGAAAAGTGAGCCAGAGACATGCGTGGAGACTCAATAGGTGATGGAACAAATGGAGAAGCCATTTCAGCTTCTTGAACAGAAGGTACTGTGTGAAGATCACCACCTACATCTACATGTGATGACACAGGCCTTCGTTCCTCCATTTCCTCTTCAGCATGCTCATCAACTTGTGGTTGATCATGAGTAGCTTGTTCTTCTTTTTCTAGAGCTTGCTCATCAGGAGCTATATCCTCTTGTTCTTCATGTTGATTGATCTACTCTAGCATCCAAGGAAGTAATGGAAAGAAGGTTCCACTGTAGAAATTCATAGGATCCCTCTTCTTTATGTACATGTAGGACTTGTATTATAATAAGGAATGTTCATTACAGGTCCTACAGGTGTAAGTTGGGGAAATGCTTCATTGTTGAGGCATTGAAGGAATCTTGGGTACAGAAGGAACACGTGTCTTTTTCCTTCTAGAATGTTTGACACCAGACCATTGAATACATAAGCAGACATGTTGAATGACCTGTTGGTGCATAGAGCACAAATAGCTGAAGATGTAGTCAGAGGGATATCATTCCATCCTATCTCTCTTTTGGAAAGATAATCCTGGAATAAATGGATTAGAAATCTCCACTGCAGATCTACTAACCCTTTGACAATCTGCTTTCCTTCATATCCTCCTTCATAACCAATGTTAGCAAATAAGGTCATGATTTCCTCATCTTCTAGTTCTTGAGGAATGTTGTCATCATTACTAAACTGTAGACACTGTCTCACAGTTTGTTCAGTGATGGAAAGGGTGTGATCAGTAGAAATTCTACCAGATAGAGTCTTGACACCATTAATTTCTGCAACTTTAGCTGTACTCCAAAATGATCTTATGAAGTTCTCATAAATGACTGGTCTTACTAAGATAGCATGAGCAACCTTGGTAGTGGATATGAATCTAATCATGTCTCTGAGTCCTTCTGCTTCAGGGACTTTAGGGTCAAGAAATCCACTAACATTATGGACCTTGCACCAAGTGAGGTTTGCCATTTGCTTCTACACAAGATGCATATGAGTTAGTTGTTGACATTAAATCATCAATTACACTGGTGAAATCAAGCTGATTATTTCAACTTTGACTTTGTTTGGTCAAAATTAAAGAATCAGGGGTACTGTTGCATAGAAATTTGACCTAACTTGAATTTGCAATGTATGAACTATTTTATTATGAATTATCTTTTATTTTGATGTTGATTTTCTATTTAAACTTCCTTTTTACATTCAAACATAACTTTTGAAGTTAACATTTTTTTTTTATTATCCCCTATTCATACGGCAATCTTAGGGTTTTGAAAATCACTTGTTTGTGTTAGTTTTCATGATCATTTGTGTCGTTGAACTTGAAAATGTGCATCAATCCTTAGTTTGTGGTTGATTTTGAGATTATTTCTTTGTTTTAGGGTTTCTGAGTTCATAATGTGTTCGACGGGTACATCATGGATTTTGCTGAGAATCACGTTGTTCCGATACTACGATGGTTAAGAATCGAAATAGAGGCAATATGATGTTTGCAGAACATAGGAATCAGAATGTTGTTAATGATTTTGATGATGGATGAAGAACAGTAGGAAGGTTTTCGCTCGTCGTACTATAGTGTCTCTCAAATTTGAAAAGTATTAAATGCACTCTAATGATCTATTTAAATAGTATTTTTAATGTCATTTTCAAATTATACAAGTTTTAAAAACAAGTGCGGTCGACTACTATAGGAAATACAGAAGATTCAAACAGGCAGCATTTGTTTACTGTAGCAAATATGGAGAGAAATCTGACAGCATCTGTTTACTGTAGCAAATGCGAAAGTTTTAAGTTCAGACACTTGAACACTGTAGCAAATGCGGATGGTTTAAGTTTACATATGTTTTTGCACTGTAGCAAATGCGGATGTTTTAACTTTATCTTGGCATTTGTACACTGTAGCAAATGGTGAAAAACATGTGTTGTTCCATATTTACTTCAACAAATGCGGATGAACAACAAAGTTGTCTGCATTTCTTGAACTTCAAACATGATGACAGAAGAGTGTGAGCACACTTCTAATTTGTGATGCTACAAATATACAACCAAGTTTAAGTATTGATTTCCGTCATATTTGGGGAATGCGGCTGAGGAAAACAAATGCAGATGAACAAATTTGTCCGCATTAGTTTTCATACTTGAAAACTTTGTTGTAGATATTTATAGTGCGACTAATACGGTAGAATTAACTTATCCGCATTACTATCAGTTGTGTTTTCATGAATCAAAACTATTACCCGCATTGGTTATGTGCTAGGGTTACCTTCACCCGCATTAACCAATGCCCTTACCAGCATTAATTTTGAACTTGTCAAATCTTAAGGTTTCTGCTGTGGGAAGTTTTGGTTGTTTTTGCTTTGATGCTTGATCTTTATGAAGCTGGGTCTTTTGCTTTTGATTATTATGAAAATGAGTCTGTTGATTTGTTGTTTATGAAGTTTTGACTATTGCTTGGGTTGTCAATTCTTGCTTGGATTGACTTGTTCATCAGATATGATACAACTTTCCTAGTGTTGACTGATCTTGGACTTTTGTGCTTCAAGATATCTGCAAAAACTGAGTTACTATGATATAACTTCTGCCCTAACACAGTGAATTTTTTGATTTTTATACTTTTTTTTATTTTTATATATTTCAAGAAAGGAAACTACTATACAAAACAATCAAAATTTTAATTACTTCCCTTAAAGTTTATATCCATAAGGGATAGAAACTTTAAAGATTTGTTAAAATTTTGAAGAGAAAATATTTTTGTGATTTTTGTTTTCTTATTTGTACATGAATTGGAGATATACCTTTCTTGGGATCATATCAATTTTACCTTTCACAAGTGCAAGCAATTGTTAGTAAAACAGACATGGTCATGAACATATTTATTGAAGGTATGTTTGTCCTCTTAAACTTATACTTGGTTAATATTTTAATGATAGTAGTGATCTTATCATGTTTTGAGTTGATTAGGTATTCAACATGTATCTCACACTCAAAAGCAAGGTAAGGTTAACCATCTGCATGCAATGTATGGTAGAACTTTAACAGCTTACTTGACCAGGTCACTTAAAATATGAAATCTCATTTTGCTTGATCCTCATTGAGATTCTTTTGTTTTGATCCTTTTATTTATTTGATCCACATTGGAATTCTTTTAACTTCACTTTGGAAGGTGATCTCTATTAGGATTCGTTTGTTTCACTTCATTTGGAATGTATTTTATTCTATTGTTTCATCTAAGTTGAATGTGTTCCTTATTGGGAATCTTGAAGGATCATGACATCAGCATTATGTGCTTGTTTTTCTAGGTCTTTGCTCAGCAAAACAAAGGAAAAACTGATGCGAGTAAAAGAGATTCATATGACATCATTACCTGGTATGTTTAGGTTGCTACACACACACACATTTGGATAAGCTAATAGTTACACACACTTTGAGATGAAAGCTTCACAGTTGAATATAAGCTTTAGTTCATCATTGCATGTGTTTTCTTTTCTAAGTTGAGCCTACCTACATATCAAATAAGTCATGTCAATCATTTGGGATTTATAACTAAGCACAGTGAATGATATAACGACTATAATTATATCATTTCCTAAAGTATAAAACATATACTTCTATAAGATGAATTCTTTTTGTACTTTTTATAAAATTTTTTGAATGTTTGTTTGATTTTGGTTTTTACTCAAGGTTAATCATGCCAATTCATTGAACTAAGAATTCAAATTTACTTGGATCAAATGCCTTAGTGAATAAATCAACTAATTGATTTTTAATGTGAACCTTTATCAATTTGATTAACCCTTTTTCAGCATAATCTCTTAAAAAGTGATATCTAATTTCAATATGTTTAGTTTTTGAGTGTTGAACTGGATTATTTGTTATGATCATTACTGTTGTGTTGTCAATATGAATTGGTGTATGAAAGAATTTAAACCATAATCAAGCATCTCGTTTTGAATCCAGAGAACTTGAGAGCAACAAGCTGATGCTGCAATGTACTCGACTTCTACTGTTGAAACAGACACATTTGTCTGCTTCTTGCACTACCAGGAGACTAGTCTGGGACCAAGAAATTGACAACCACTAGATGTGGACTTCCTACTGAAGTTGCATCCTCCATAGTCACTGTCCGTGTATGCATAGAATTGAAATATCCTTCCTCTGGATACCGTAATCCAAGTGTAGGCTTACCCTTGAGATATCTGAATATCCTCTTGACTGCATTCATATGAGATTCCTTGAGATCTGCTTGAGACCTGGCACAAACACATACACCAAACATAATGTCAGGTCTACTAGCTGTTAGATACATGAGTGATCCAATCATAGATCTATAATGAGTCTGATCCACTGATTTTCCTTCTGGATCTGGACCTATCTTCATCTTGGTATCAACATGAGTTCTGATAGACTGGCAATCTGCAAAATGAAATTTCTTCAACATGGTTTCCATATATTTTGATTGATTGATGAAGAAACCATTTACTGTTTGTTGTATTTGCACCCCTAAAAAGAAAGTGAGTTATCCTATTGCACTCATTTAGAACTTGGAATGCATGAGATCTTCAAAATCTTTACAGAGTTGTTTGTTTGTTAAGCCAAAGATGATATCATCCATATAAATCTGGACTAGCAATATGTCTTTTCCTTCTCTATTTCTAAAGAGATTCGGATCAATCTTTCCTCTTTCATAGCTATATGTGAGCAGAAAAGATGATAGAGTCTCATACCACTTTCAACAATCTTGCTATAGAGAAAAGCGCACTTCACATCCATTTGATACACTATGAATTTCATGGATGCAGAGTACGTAAGGAAAATTTTGATAGCTTCTAATCTTTCTACAGGAGCAAACACTTTATCATAATCTATTCCTTCTTCTAGTGTGTAGCCCTGTGCCACTAATCTTGCTTTGCTTCTGATGAAACTGCCCCTATCATCCGTCTTGTTTCTGTATAGCCACCTGGTACTGATAGGGTATTGACCTTTGGGAAAATCTACTAGTTTCCATACCTCTTGTTTCTTGAACTCTAGCAACTCTTCCTGCATTGCCTTGATCTAGCTGTTGTTTTGAAGAGCCTCTTTTATATTCTTGGGTACTATCTGACAAAGAAAGCAAGAAAACAAACAGATGTTTAGCATACTTGACTTGCGTCTAGTCACCTGCTCATCTAGTTCACCAATGATTCTTGACACTGGATGATCCTTATGTATCCTGGTGGTTGGAATGGAGTCACCAGCAATTGATACATCAAGGTTGGAGACATTCAGATCATCATGGTAAGAGGCATATTTAGGATGTGATATGGGAGAGTGATGAAAGTAATCAATGGCTTCATTGGTTTCTGCTTGGGCATCTGCTACACATTGAACACTGTCATCATTTGCATTTCTCTCAGTCTTAATTGGAACAGTAGCTAGTGCTAGATTCCTTACTTCATTTGATGGTTCATCTGAAGGAGTTGGCATAGAACTAGGACCAACCTTAGTTGAAACACTTTGATGCTGTGGTGCTTGTCTGATAGGATGAGCCTGTAGACGAACATCTTCCTCAGGTTGATCAGTAGAAGTAGGATGAATCATGGGAAAATCATCTCTTCTTTCTACTTGTCTAGAAGTTTCAGCTGACTGTAGGTTACCTGCATATGACAAGTGGAACTGATCAAAAGATCTAGTAAATGAGTCAATATCAAACAACCAGTCGGGACCATTGATTGAATTAGGAAAGGAGTGTTACTTGAATTGAACAGTAGTTGATTCATCAATGATGTTCAATCTAGGATTAAACACTCTTAAAGCCTTTGAAGCTGAGGAATAACCTACAAAGAATCCCTCATTAGACTTTAAAGAAAACTATCCTAAATGATCTCGGGTGTTTAATATTGATACAGGACTACCAAATGACTTAAGGAATCCAATGAATGGTTTTCTTAGAAAAATAAGTTCATAAGGTGTCTTATTGCTTTCTTTGACTATAAGAGTTTGATTTTGTACAAAGCACTCAGTGTTGACTGCCTCAGCCCAAAAGGTAATAGGCAGTTTAGCATCTGCTAGCATCGTTCGTGCTGCTACAATCAATGTTCTATTTCTCCTTTCAGCTTCCCCATTTTGTTGAGGAGTTCTAGCTGCACGAAATTGATGAGCAATGCCTTTGGTTATACAAAATGAACTCAGATCTTCATTTTTGAATTCTGTTCCATTATCACTTCTAATTGATTTTACTTCATAATCAAGTTGATTTTCAATTTTACTGATAAAGTCTTTTATTATTTATGATGCTTCATGTTTATGAAGTAAGAAGAAAACCCATGTAAAGCGTTAATAATCATCAATGATCACCAAACAATAATGTTTCTTTCCAATGCTCATAACATGAGTTAGTCTAAAAAGATCCATGTAAGGCAACTTCAATGGAGTATTATTTGTGTTTACAAGCTTTGGTTTATGAGATAACTTGTGTTGTTTTCCTTTAAGACATGCTGAACAATGGTCAATGAAGTGAAATTCTTTTTGAGGAAGACCAACTACATGGTTTCCTTTGACCAGTCTATTCATATTTTTGAAATTTGTATGTCCCAAGCGTCTATGCCAAAGTTATGACTCATCAAATTATGCCTTAGACACAAGACATGTTTCTTCTTTCAGATGTGTAAAATTAAGGTTTAGGACGTAGGTATTATTCTTCCTTGAAGTCTTCAAGATAACCCATTCTTCAGGAATTTAAAATCCTGGTTTCAGAATGTAGCAATGAGTGTCAGTGAAGTGAGTAGAATATTTCTTATCGCAGATCTGAGACATGCTAAGAAGATTGAAATTCAGCTACTTGTAGTGGTTCACTCTATCAAAGCTGAGCAATCTGTTTGTCACAGATCCTTCACCCGTAATTCTGCCACCTTGTGAATCTCCACCAAATGCTACAGTCGTTCCTTTAATGTGCTTGAAGTCATGAAGGAGGGAACGATCTCCTGTCATGTGTCAGGAGCATCCACTGTCCATGTACCATAAGCTATTAGACCTGTATGAATGACCTGACAAGCAAAAAGAAACTAATTAGAATATGGAATCCAAGACATGATGGTCTTGGGTTTCCCATTTCTACCTAGGACTGTAATTTCTTGGTATTTTCCTCTAGGTTGAACTTTAGAGGATGATGCTTTGATTGATTTGTGAGGGGCTCTTCTAGTTTTCTTTTTCTCAATTTCAACTGATGTGTTAGAAGAATTGCAGGATCGGTATTGGTCACTTAACAAGTGGCTTTTCTCTCAAACTCACCTAGAACAACACTCAGAATGAGTCTAACAAGAGTTGATCACAATATAACAAGTAGCAAATGATAATAAACACAGGAAGTAAATTTTCAA
>BJCO01362801.1:0-19617 GCA_018326465.1 Flaveria floridana
ATTGTAGTTTATGTATAATTTTATGATATTGTGTAGTGTAATCTAGATTTGATAAACCTAGGTTTATTTTGGCTGGAAAACAGGATTTCCAAAAAAAAATAAATAAATAAAAAAAGACCATTAGCGGCGACATATGTCGCCGCTAATAGTCACAAAATACCATTAGCTGGCGACTATTATTAGCGGCGGTTTTGTGTTTTTTAGCGGCGACACTTTTAGCGGAAACTTATTAGCGACGATTTTTTGGTCAATAGCGACGAACTTTTAGTGGCGACTTATTAGCGGCGACTAGTCGCCGCTAATAGTAATAGCGGCGACATCTGGGGGTATTAGTGGCGACATATGTCGTCGCTAATGGTCTTCTTCCTTGTAGTGTATAACATATAATTGGACAATTATTCTAAGCAACACATAACCTAGAGCTTGTGGTTTGAGGATCTAAGTGTTAAATCATTTTCGTTTGAGTAAGTATGATTGCTACCCCGAAAGTATAGAAGAGAAAACGGAGATGAAATTACTCACTTGAAAAAAATAGCGTTGATGAACAAACTTAGAATAAAATCCTCAAGTAACCGAGCCCGACGGTTTAACGTGCGTATCCTAGATTGAAAGATATTGAGTAAGTATTGAGTTTTGAAGATGGAATATAAATGGTATAAAAGTTTATAAAAAATAAGGATTAGGTTTTCGGGAGTTTTAGTTATATTTTATAAAAGTATGTTTAAATAAAGTAAGGATAAAATGAGTTTTACACGAAACCAGGTCCTATATTTAGTTTTACTCAACATTTGTTAAGTCTTACATAGGGGAGTTGGTTTAGTGCTAGTGTGCACGATCCTGCTAATGTAAGCATCAAGATCCGACTTTTAAATATTTGTTCGGTGTAGTCGGTTTAGGACTTGATAAAGTGCCAAATCCAAATCCAACATATAAAAATATTTAAAAATATGAATGTCTTCAATAAAATCAGTAGCTTAAATAAGTTTGAAAATATTTTTATTAATTAAAATCTCAAATTCGGGTTTAGGTGAGTGTAAGTCATCCCAATCTTAGTATAACACCGAGTTTGGTTCCGTCATACCATAATATTAGAAATATAAATAATATAAAGTAAAACATCACTAAAAAGATAGGTTGAACTTTTGGTGGTTTGAACATTGACTAACTCGTTAAGACGGGTGTTCGATTTTACTCGGTTTTTACCCGAAACTTGGGTTCAAGCCAAAATTTGTTCTACACCTACATATCAACCATATAATAACTAAAATATAAAGAAAAACTCAGATTTAAAGTGTTTGATGTAACATGGTTGCTTAAAAGTTATTTAAAGTGCTTAAACGAACGTTCGGTTTGGTACGGTCCTTGACTCGGTATGAACCCGAGGATGGCTACCACATGTCCAAAACCATAGAACTAAAATAAGGTAAAAGTTCCAGATCTAAACTCAAACAAGAAAGTTAAGCGAGTAAACTTCCCGAAAACGACCTGAATGGGCCTAAAATGCATAAATATGTGTTTGAATGCCCACAAGCCTTAAATAAAGATGAAAATGGTTTTGACAACATAAAATAAATAGAACAATTTAAAATATCCAAAAACATATACCCAAAATGGTTTGAAATACAAGATTCGGTTCCGTTGACTTTTTAAAGTCAAACTTAAGCAAAACTAGCTAGAACAACTTGCAAGATAAAAATTTTGGAAGAAGAAGATGAAAATATGTAGGTGAAATGGTTGAGAATGAGTGGTATTTATAGGGAAGGATTAGGGTTTGAGAAAATGGGTAATGTGTTTATCCGGCGGGTAAAAGGGTGTACTTTGATTCTTTTATTTAAAATGAATTTTGATTTAAATAAATTATGACCAGGTATAAAAACATATTTGGAGGGTTCTAGAATAATTATGGCTAGGTCTTGGTTCGTGTGGATGGTTAAAACATGAGTCCGGGCCTTAAACGAACCGAAAACGCTACAAAAACTGATTTTGCTGAAACGAACTGTGGGTCAAGTCACGTAGCGAGCTGAGGCCAGCCCTACGCACCAAGTGTGGTGGGCGCTCTCGGACAAACTTTGATTTTTTGGCAATTTTAGTCTTTGTAGTTCGTTGTAAGTCGTTTTAAGCACAAAATAAGCGTTTTAAACACCGTTAAAGACTTCGGAATGAAACAACAAGTATGAAACATGATTACAACATAAAATTCATCATTTTATTAATATCCAAAGATCCGAAGAACAAAACGGGACGAGTTTACAATACAGAATAACAAATACAAAGATAGTCGAAAATGACGAATGTCACAGTGGACACTTAAAACACAAGTGCCCTAAACTAATGTTTACTTTTATATACCATCAAGCCACCATGGTTACGTGTGCATGGAGTCATAGGTGCTTAGGATATATAGCGGAGTCATAAGTCTTGTGCTAGTTTTACCAAGTCAGTTTTATCCATTAATTTGAAAACCGGATCGGACCGGATGGTTAGACTATGAACCGGCCTCCAATCCGATCCGGCTCGGTGCTTAAAACCGTTTTGGTGTTGAACCGGTGGTCGGACCCGTCGGACCAGTGGTCGAACCGTTAACTGGATCGGTTGAACCGGGGGTCGAACTGAATGAACCGGGAGTTGGACCGGTCGAACCGGTTTTTCATATATATATATATATCTATTTTATTTTATAGTATTTTTACATATATATTTATAAAATAATTATAATTTTATCAGGGTCTTATATCCGTTCCGGCCGGTTTAACCGGTCCGACCAATGAACCAGTAAGACGTCTGATTCACTGCCCGATCCGGTAAAACATTGGTTTTATCATAGGCGGACCTTAGGGATGAGGTGAGGTCGCCCGCACCCGATGAAAATTTTAGTTTTTCGTTACGTATATGATTTAATTCCGACCGGCCCTAAATAAATTTTAACACCGACACCCATGAATTAACATTAACCCTAAAAGGTTTTGACACAAAATCTAAGAAAATAAAATGAAGATTTTAGAATTTGCATATATAAATCTATTATAAACTAATTAACATATTTAAAATTGTCTTATAAAACCAACAACTATTTAAACAACTAAGTTCATTACTATTCAAAAAAATCTAATCATCTAAATACTCGATAACTATTCAAAACAAATTAAGCATGTTGAATCAATGACCCAACCATTAAATATTAAGCTAATACTTAATAAACACTTTATTTTAAACCGGACAAAGAGTCAACTGCCCGATTTTCAGAAGAATACGTGTTGTTAGAGTAGCTTCCAGTTGGACACCGCTATGTGGTTATAATCCCCTTGTATTTGCTATATTGAAAAATAATTGTTTTAGTAATGTTTTTATTAGATGAGGTTTGAAAAAATAAAACTAGTAGAGAATAACTTTAGACGTATTGTATTTTTATTATATATTTCTAATGACAATTGACGTATTTTTCTTATGTATTTAAAATTTGATTTGTTTTTTTATTATGTGACCGAACCGATCTGAAACTAAAAAAACTAAAAGTTAACAACATACAACTAACCATTAAAAATTTCCGAACCTGATAAGAAGTATGTATTGGTCCTCATCGTGGATGAGTTAGCTATTTTCCGGTTAATCTTGTGTATGCGTTTTGTATGTGAATGAAGATTTTAGGGTCTCACTTTTGAATGCAATTGGATTTTTTAAATCAAAAGGGAGAACTAAAACTTTAGTGTTGTTTTATATATTTATTTGTTATGTTACATGCCAAAATGGCAAACAATTATTTAGATAGATTTCTCCTCTCCTGATATTAGCCACAAACAACACAAGATTAAAAGAGACGTTTGGTGGCAATTATTTTGTCACATCCTCACGCCTCTTGTTCTTCATGGTCACCTTTTCTAGTCATTTGGGTGTCTTTGCTACCATCTTCGCCTGAAATCTCCTCCAACGACCGCCCTTTCGTCTCTGTCACGAGAAACGTACAGAAAAACCCCAACATATTCGTCACTGCAAGAATAATCATCGCGGTCCTTATCTTCCCTTTCTCACCACCCACCGTGTATTTCTGTATCCCAAACGCACTCACCATCGCTCCTGCCTTGCCCGATGCCGCGCTTATCGCGTGGCAAGTCGACCTCACCCTCGTCGGAAACAACTCCGCGGGTAAGACGAAAGTGGTGCTATTTGGCCCGAAATTCGCGAAGAAGAATGTTAGCCCGTACAGGGCGCCGAAAAGCCATTTGTGTTCTTTAGTCGCCAGGTATTCGTACTTGATTCCGATTATAAACATGAAAATCGACATCATGAAGAAGCCCATGAGTTGGATGTTGTACCGCCCGAGTTTCTCGATGAAAGCCACCGTGAACCAGTACCCCGGAAACGTACCAAACATGGCGATCACGAACATGGCTCGTGAAATTTCGAACATTTCTTTCAGAGCGTTCACTTCATGAGCTTTGTGGGTCAATCCCATCACTGGAAAGATGTCCTTTTGAGTCAAGTTTTGACTGTAAAACGCGATGTCCAACAAGAACCATGTGGTGGTTGTTCCTATCAAGTGAAGCCCATGCCTCTCGATAAACTTGTTTGAAAACAAAGGGTAATCGTTGTTCGACTTAAACATGGCCAATTTCTCTTGCTCCGTTTGGATCTCGATGTCCAACACCCGACCCATGTCCGCTGCGGCTTGCTTCGCGTTTCCTTCGATGACCGCGGTGTACCTTCCTGTTTCGGGCATCTTTAGACGCCAATAGTATGTCAAAAGAGCTGGGAGAGCTCCGAGCATTAGGACGATTCTCCATGCGTAATCCGCATTCGGCTGCACCGAAAGAACATGGTCATCATCAAATGACTTTGCTGGATTTGCTGATAGGAACAAATGAGAGACGATCATGGAAACTAGTCCCGCAAAAACAATCCCCATTCCTTGCATGGCGAACACGGCTGCGATAAACGCCCCACGCGTTTTTTTATTCGCGTACTCGGACATGATAGTGGCGGAGAGAGGGGAGTCTCCGCCAATACCAAAGCCAAGCCAGAACCGGAAAAAGCAAAGTGTGCCAATCACTGCTCTCGGGCTGTACCCAAAGGACAGCCCGGAGCAGATGGCACAAATAGTCATGAGAATCAAAGTTATTCCGTACACCTTCTTTCGCCCAAGCTTGTCCCCAAGCCAACCAAATACAAGTTGTCCCGATAGCGTTCCAACAAGCGCTACGCCGGTCACCCAGTTGTTGATGTCCGTGGGGAGTTTTCCAGGCTCGTTGGTGACTTTGTCCGAGTAGTAAAGACGGCCCAAGAGCTTTGACACGGTCGAGATGCAAAAAAGGTCGTACGCATCAGTGAAGAAACCCATGCCCGCGATCACGATGGCTTTTGCGTGGTACCATTGCGTACGAGCGGAATCAAGGGCTTCAAGAACCGATAAGTTATTCGACTCCATCGTTCAAGATCGAAAGCAAGAGCTTCGTATTTTCCTACTGATGGATTGAAGTTCATGCATCAATATATAGACAACAAATGATAAGATTAGTTGGCAATGAGCGTATTGAACTAGGGATAGTATTGGAATTTTAGGAGAATATCCGTGATCAAAATCGTAAAAAGCTATGATATATTGGTGCATGAAAGGGGACATGTGAGTTTGTTGTAAGATATATGATTAAAATTAACGTTTATTATATGTTGTTTGGTTGTTATCTGTTGTTGAATTTTTTCGATAATGATCTGCCGATTGTTATGTTGTTGGCATATTGTCCCATGAAAAACAGAAGAGCTAGAACTAATTTTAAAACACATATTTTTTTGTTTGTAAGCTAGTGTAACTCGGAGGGGATTATTATAATATACTAAAAGATAAAACATTACAAATTTTTATTACTAGCGTAAATGTTACACCAACATTTAATTTTTCACATTTTAACTTTTTAATTATATCTATACTCTATAACTTATATTTATTTATTTATTTTTTACAAACTAATACTTTTTTTTCTCTTATGAATTTACAAGTTAATGTTATATACCGTTATAAAATGTTTATTTTTATCTACATTTTAGTATAAATTCACTCTAAACATGATCATACGTCATATTATATAAGTTATGAGCACACAAATGTAAAATTTGTCAAAACTGATGTAAGATTTTGATTTTTTTAATATCTTTTTCATTTGATTTTTAACAAAATAATATTTAGAAAATTCAAATTTGTGTGTGATTATATTTATCAATACTTATAATTTTAAATCTTTGACATTTTTCCGTTGCGACGTGGTTATTTATTAATGTTTTGACGTTACTTTTTTTATAGGTTTCTATGTTATATACAACTTTTTATATTATCAATAACCTCGCCGCAGTGCATGGTTTTGTCACGTTTTATTTTGTATATAAAGTTTCGCATGTTTCGTTTTCTTACTCTCAGCATGTGGGTTCACACGTTTTCATGTTAGTTTTTTAATGAATACATCCTCGTTACAACTTGGGATCTTGATACTAATTGAACTTAGAAGTTAAAAAAAACAAGCAAGACAAAGGTGAATAAAAAAGTTGTACCACCATAAATATAATCATGTGAACAAATTTTCATTGTTGTAACAATAGATGTTAAGGATCAAAAAGTTGACTATAAAAGTAAATGTAAGGACCTAGTCTATATGGTTACAATATCAAGTGAAAAGTAAAAACGCAAATCATACAAGAACTATAAGGATGCGAGAACTCCAAGATGTGATGAAAATCTTAGCGCGCAAGAACTTAGAGTTGGCGTGCGACAACATCATGTTGTCACGCGAGAACATCTATTAGTTTCAATAAATGTTTTTCTTTATATTTCAGTATGTGTGTTTCATTTTGTAAAAATGCTTCAAGAGTGAGAGAGCAGAAGGTCGTGTGATAGACCGCCCGAAGGCAGCTTACCACAGGTGGATCGAGCTGAAACGATGTAAACTCCTTTGGTATTATAATCATTTAATTAATGTATCCGTTTGAGTTTTTTTTAATGTTCGTTGATATCACATACGCACACATCCATTTTAGATTTTATTATTAAGTGTAACAATATGTGGAATTAATCGATATTAGGACTTTACCTTTGGTATTAGAGCAAGGTGTTGCTCTCGATACACGGATTTGCATTTCGCGATCATCCGTTTTTAGACGTTAAACATGAAGGTTGAAGATGTAAAGGTTTTGATCAATTTTCGATCTGTTTCGAAGGAGAAGAAGGTGAAATTGAGGGTGAACACACGTGAAATCAGCTTTGTTACATGTGATAACGATGCTCTGCATCATTACGCTCAATATCTTTGAATTTCGACACTGGAGACGGAGATTTGAGACCGTAGTAGTGATTCAATCTCAAACTGGTCAATTTGGTCGAACTTTTTCACGGGAATAACTGCTTTATGCAAAAAGATTACAAAAAGTAATTGTATTTTGCAAAAACTGTCCATGAGAGAATTTTTCAGATCTTTTTCATGTGAGAACTTTTCCATGATAAAATTTTTTCATGAGAAACTTTTCGCTATGCAAAAAGTTTATAAAAAGTAATTGTATTTTGCAAAAAATATCCATGAGAGAATTTTTCAAAAGAGATCCTTTTCATGTGAGAACTTTTCCATTATAAAATTTTTTCATGAGAAACTTTTCGTCATAAATTTTTCATGAGAAAAATTTTTCATGAGAAAACTTTTTTATCAGAAAACTTTTCATGAGAAAACTTTTCATTATTAATCAACTCTGTACGTTGTACATCGTGCTCAGGCTCTACAAATGCCTTTCAAGTATGATGAACTACGGGTTGATCATAAGTAACCTCATCAAGTACTATGTTAGTCGGTTCTTGATCAACACTGATAGTTTTTGTTGCTTTCTCAGATGCAACAGGATCAATGATAGGATCAGTAGCAGCTTTAGGATCAACATCAGCATTAGGACCAACAGATTGTTGTCCACTTGACTCTCAAACTTCAATAGTTCGTTGCTGAGCAATTGTAAACAGAACTCCAGAAGTGAGGTCTCTGATGTTATTCTCTAGAATCTAAATATATAGGAGAATATGAACTTTTGCTGATGTTCAAGTCATCAATACAAGTCATCAATCATCAATCAGCTGAGTCTTTTCAAACATCTCTTTCTCTAAAGTAGTAACTCTGCTTAAGTGAAACTTATGTAGGTGAGTCAGATGAAGTTTCAACATGTTACCTTGGCTCTGGAGTAGTATTGATGAAGTCATCCATACCAAACATATCATTATGCCCTTGATCTCTTGGAGGTGTACTCATCACATCATCAGTGGGCATTGGAGATGATATTATAGTAGTAGATTCTGTAACAATCACTGGTATGTCTTGATGAATAGCCTCACTGACTGTGACAGGTGGTTCAGACACTGGAATATTAGAATTAGTTGATAAGACGGTCATCAGGGTCCGACACTTGCGGATAACACCTCGTCCTCTACCCCTACCATGAGGAATACTATCAGTCTCAGTCCTTTTCCTAGCCATTCTTTTTTCCTCCTCTGTGTTGATGGTGAATCTTTAGGAACAAAGTCAGTGTCTAAATCTTCAACAGTGCACTTAGTTGGAATAAGTAACACTCTAGGTCTTTCTTTGCGAAATAAAAGGAAATTGTCCAATCCGTTCACTATCAGTCTCACTGTCACTGAACCAAGAATCAACCTCCTCCTCAATAGTCATTCCAGTAGTCTGAGAACTTCCTGGAGCACCATCAAGATTTCTAGAAGAAGGACCAGCTTGATCAGTCTATTATTACTCAGTAGCATCTTATTGGTGAGAGGGCTGATCATCAGGTTGATACCCATCAACAAATCTACCAAGTTTGGCAAAATGATCACCCTTTCATGCATTCCCACATGATCCCATTAGATATGTAAAAATGTCTTTCTTCATCACCATAACAACATATGTGGAACAATCAGATACAACTAACTCAGGATCAACAGCGTTCATGATCAACTGAATAAACCGGGGATACATGATGAACTTCTTCCCGGCAGATGTAATAACATTCTTCTGCATCTCAGCAAAGATAGCCTTGAATATGTTGTATGGTAAGTCATCGACTAATAAAACCAACAATGATCCAGATATAGCACTAAGGTTGTCTAACCCTGCCTTTAAGTTGCTTAAGCAAGGAACAACCACATGAAACATACACTTCGAGAATGGAGGTAAATGCTTCTTCTCCAAAGATGGATGATGGTGATCATAACCTATTCTCTATAGACAATCCCGTGCAACATCATCATCTATCTTCATGGGTACGTTAGGCTGATCTTCTAACAGTAACACACTATTAATCACCTCATCAGTTATAACAATCTTCTTCTCTTTCACCGTAGCTGTGATACATGGTTCACCCTGAGAATCTCTCTCGTTTGCTGCAGATAGCCAGAACTGATCGATAACATCAGCGTATATAGACATGTTGGTTGTAATAGCAAGAAAATGTGTGATGTGTTTAACCCGCCTAAGAGATCTGAATAATGCTTTGTCATCTGGTATATCACCGAGAAATGGCCCAACGTTATGGTTTTTGTTAAAAACTCGCCACCTGAAAATTGAATTGAACAAACATTTATTAGTATCAAAGTTAAACTTTTCAGACTTAGAAAAAGTTAAAATTTCAAAACTTAAACTTTTCGCACAACTATTTGCATGCAACTAGTTCTTTTTTAAATTTAACTTTTCGCGCGACTAGTATTCAATCGCATGAACTTAATTTTGATCCAAAGTCAACTACTGCACGACAAGTCAAAGATTCCCATGTGAATAGTTCTGCGCGAGTTTAAAACTTTCACGTCTGTTCATGTTCATGTTAACTTTTCACACGTGATAACTTCAAATACTTAGTTTTCAATTAAGGTCATTTCTGGGAGTTTTAACTATTGAAACATGTTCGAATAGTGTCGATTATGTTGGTGTTAAGGTTTATTGCTTCAAATTCTAAGTGTATTTGTCTAGTTAGAATTGGTTAAACATTAATATCACTTAAATCTAAACAATAATCAACAATACACCTTTTCAAACACTTAGATATCAATAGTTGACCACAATGACCAGGTTTATCACATTAAATGAATCAAAACTTAGAAAATTTTGAAAGAGAAACCAACAGTTGTGTGATGCGAATAGTACACTATTCACACAACTGTGTTTTGATAACCCCTCTGACTTCTCGCGCGAGAAGTTAGCTTTTGTGTCCAACAACCTTTTTGCACACCCTGAACTTCTCGCACGCGAGAAGTTCAAGTTCTTTAATTTTTTCAAAATTTTTTCAACCTTTTTCAAACACTTTCTTTATTGTATTTGTTTATCTTTTGATTTATTAAATTTTAATATCAAGTTTAACCAAGTTTTAATCATTAACCAAAAACCCTTAATTTTGTGAACACATTTAGTAAATCAAAACAAAACAAAATGAAACAAAGTAAAACACATAAAAATATCTAGACTTATAACTTAAATATTTTTATATTTTTTTAAGTATAGGATCATATATCTTTGAAATCAATTATTAACATCATCCAGCTATATTTAGATTACGAATGGTTAAGTTGATTGTGAATATGATTTACCCAAAATAAACTCAAACTTCAATTTTTTTTACTTAGATATATATGTTGTGATTATTATCATGTTTTTGTTTATTTATATAGAATCAAGGGATTCCACAATCAAAAATCCTATAGAACTCCTATACAGCTTCAAAACACTTTTGAGATTTCAAGTCACCCCAATTTGACTTAAACCTTTTACCTCTGATCAACATTCTCAAAATTATTAAAGTTTCTTATAATATCTATTTAGAACATAACTAGCTTGAGAAACATTTTCTGAACACAGAATATTAACAAGTTACAGGACTTATTAACAGTCAGGCGGACTTATGTTTTGCCATCACAAGACGTTTAGGACTTATATGCCAATCCGAACTTATATGCCAATCTAAACTTATATGTCCCATCTTTTGATTTTGCCTCCTGTGTTAGAACATATTCTTAAACAGAAAATATTTATCATATAGTATGTATGTCTTTTGACATATCTTTTATTTTTGTGCACAGTGGCATCTTTTAATCATATATGACCTTTTGGCATCTTTTTTGCTCTTTTGTCATTTTTTAATTTTATTCTTTTGTTTTTGCTTGATTTTTATCTTTATCTTTTTTCATTATATATATATATATATATACATATATATATATATATATATATATATGAAATATCTATGAAAATCACTGAACCAGAAAGTAACTGACTTGAGTTTGACTAGACTGTAACTCTTAGTTTGTTTTAGCATGAAGTCAGTGTTATCATAAAATCTTGATGTGTAACACACTTTAGATATAGTGTTAGAGCCTTTAGAAGATTATCATTTGTCTTTTTTTTATCATAGTACAAGGACTTATTGTGTAAATATATGTTTCTTATTTCTTTTGATAGTATAATTAGGATGCTTTATGTATTTTGTAGGGAACGAAACCACTGTAATTCATCCTTACCCTACGTATCCACCACATTTTGCTATCAATGAGATCTATGAATTTTGAATTAATTGTTTGTGTTTTAATTTTATTATGTTTGAATTGATCATTGCATTACTATATCATCACAGATCCATCCATTTGAACCTGTCAAATGGTATCAGAGCTTTCGGTTCAATGATTAGGGCTTATTATCGGTATTTTTGAGCTCTGTGAATCACTTGAAATCTTTGTTGATTGCAGTTTGATCGATTAATTGTTGTTTTCAGTTGTGATCACAATTTGGTGTTTAATCCATTCAGATTTGAGTATTGATTAGATTTGTGTGTGAAAAGATGTTCTTCATTTTCTGACTATAATTCAATTTGAAAACAGATTTGTTGTTGTTATTTGATCAAAATGATGATTGCGGATTGTTAATCGGTCTATTAATGACCTAATTGGAAGTTTTTAGATGAATTGAACAACTTTTTGAAGAATTTGATAAGACCTGTTAGTGTTGAAGATGATGAATTAGGCGCATGTTGTATGAAAAACATCTGAAATTTTACTAAGTGTTCAGACGCTTTACAACAGTTTAGGCATTTTATCATTCTTGAGGCATTTTCAGATTAGGCGTTTTTCAATTATGTGGACGCATTGTGACTGTTTGGACAGTTTGAAACTTCAAATAATTCTACGCATTTGGAGACTGTTTGGGCGTTTTAGGTTAAAATATAAGAAATTTAACCAAGTACCCAGGCGTTTCTACACAGTTTGGGCGTTTGACAACTGTTCAGGTGCATCATCAGTCAGGCGTTTCATAATTCAACTAAGGCATTTCCTTAGGTGTTTCTTGTTCAAAGTTGGGCGTTTCAGAAGCATCACGCGTATCAGTATTCAGACTTTTCATTAAACACTTAGAAATTTTTCAAAACTAAAATCCAAAAATATTTTCATTTCATAGTTTTATTTAAAACTTTGAAAACAACAAAAACAAGTCATTTTAATTAATTCAAAATACAAATGGTTAAGTCTAAAGATTCAGAGAACATGGTTCCCAAGCTCAAGCATAGAGCTGATTTCAAGAATTGGTCATTGAGATTAAAGCATCATCTAAACTCCATTAAGACTGATCTATGGAAGTCACTAGAGAAAGGACCACAGATCCCTATTACATCAGATGGTCTTGATAAAGGATTTGTTTATACAAAAGACTCTCAAGAACCTTATCCAGAGGATGGTCTACAAGGTAATGACTTAAAGAAGGTTAAGAATGACATCAAAGCTTACTCACTAATGTGCAAGGGGTTACCATTGGAAGTCTTAACTAGACTTGAAGGTTATGAAACTGGTTACACCATGTACAAAGCTTTGAAGATTATTTGTTAAGGTGGTAAAGAGATACAAGATCTCAAAAAGCTAAAACTCAAGAGGCAATTAGAGTTATTTGAGCATCTTTCTAGAGAAACAATCAATAAAATGATAAACAAATTCATGCAATTAACTACTGAAATGTCAACTTCTGGTATAAAAAATGATCTCAAAGATCTAAATGATCGACCTCTTAATGCTCTTCCATCTTCATAGAAATAGACAGTCACTCTATTGAAGCATACTGAAAAGTTCCAAATGGATCTTGATCTTTTGATTATCAAAATTGAATCTGTTGAAATTAATGAGAGCTCTAGAAACAATGATAGAGTTGTATCGATGTCTCAGTATAAGTATGTTGCTTCTCCATTTAATACAGTGGAGAATGCTTTTCTCCTAAACCTCAAACTGAGACTTCATCTTCTAACTCTCTTAAAACTAGCAAAGTTAAAGATGCTATTAATATCCTTTTACAGGATGATGAGTCAAAATCTGCTTTTACTACTTTCATTGCTAGTTTTCATGCTTATCAAGGTAGTCATCTAACCCAGGTTGATCTTATTTTGCAGGATTTGTTTGAGATGGATCTGATGATGTGGAGGAAATGGACCTGAATTGGCAAATGGTAATGATTTCTTACAGAACATAGAAACACTCATATGTTAACAATAATTACAAGCCCAGTGCAAACAAACCTATTGGCTTTGACAAATCAAAGTCAAGGTGTTTCAATTGCAATGTTATGGTAATTTCTCCATAGAATGTAACTGGAGTGCATATGAAGAACAATTCACAACTGATCTAACATCAAGTTTAACTCTTGTTGCTGAAATACATAATGAAGACTGGTCTGAGGAAAATGCTCCTAAAGCGGATGGTGATTTAGAAAATGATGATGAAGACTTTTATTAGAGTGACAAATCTGACCCAAAAGAGGATTCAGAAGAAATTGCTCTCATGGCTCAGTCTGAACAACAATAGGTTAAGCATCCATCATCATACTCTAAGGCTTCTTTTTCAAGTTATCATGAGATTCCTGTTGAAGTCATTGAAAAAATGTGCACAAAAGCATGTTTTGATCAAGTTGAGCATTACAGAACATATTCATTTAAAATCTGTGACAAACTTAAACAAGAAGAAGTAATGCACAACAAACTGAAAAATGATCAAAAGACTCTGATGAAAAGATCTTATCTCTTCAAACATCATAGAATAAAACCTTAAAAGAACTTGAACTTGTTAAAAAACAACTTCAAGAGATGACTAAAAATTTAGAAGAAGAAAAAATAGCTCATGCTGCAACTCGGGTGGATCTAGCTAAAGTTAAAAGTTCTAAAACTATTGTAGAATGATTGGTAAGTGAGAGGAAAGATAAAAACAAAATAGGTCTAGGTTTCACACTGAGCCCATGCTTGAATATATTTCAAACACTTTACAAGAGAACTTTAACACACATGATCACTTACTTGAAAACAAAGCTAAGATAAAAGCCTTTGAAGATAAGAAAAAGAATTTGCAATTTGATGCAGGATGTGATGAAGAGAAGACTAATGTCGAGATATTTGAGGAGCAAGATTCTAAAAAGATTAAAAATGGTCATTCGGTGAAAGTTAAATCGTATGAACCATGACCAATAAAGAAAAAGATGCTTGTTCCTAAAGGATCTCATGTTATTGAAAGTTATGACTCTGAAGACTTTGTTAAAGCAGTTATTGTAAAGAGTGTGTTTATACATGATGTCCCTAGTTCGCTGTACTTAAATGTTTATGTCTTTCATTCTTACATATGTGTAATACAATAGTTTTGTAATGAAATGATATGTGTTTGAATGTCTATTTACTATTGAATGCATCTTATTCTTATATCATTTATTATTACACGCTTGAATGAATATTATATATGGGTTTGTAGTAGTCAGTCATAGTTTTAAGTTAATTATGATTCAGGAATGTGTTTGACTTAGTCTTATGGTTATTCATGTTAATGAACCATGCTTATGGACCAGTCGCACGACTGAACCAGGTGATTGGGTCAGTCGCATGACTGGGTCATGAGACTGGCTCAGTCGCACGATTGGACCAAGTGTATGGTTCAATCATGCGCCTGAACAAATCGTATGGCTCAGTCACACGACTGAACCATGCTAATGGCTCAGTCGTACGACTGTACACTAAAACCCATAAATACCATGTAATTCGTGGAAAAATGTAACACTTTGAATTCTATCATGCCCTAGCCGTCCAGAGAGTTCTATCTCGTTCATTCAAGTTCATAGTTCATCCCGGATCATTCTCTAATCATTCTTAATGTTGTTCTATCTTTAGATTGATCTGGGTTTTCGTTCTCACTAATTAGATCGCCAATCAAATAGGATTCCGCACTATTTGATCTGGTACATGCTGAATCTGTTAGTACTCCGTCTGTACATGGTCCTAACAAGTGGTATCAGAGTTTTGGCTCTTGATTCTTCGTGGATTCGATTGGATTTTTGGTTAAAATTAACGTTTTCTATTAAAAAAATCAATGTTATTGTTACAAAACGAGTTTTTGACGTGTGCATGCTTCAAAAGTTTTTCACTATTCGACTTCCAATAGTTTAGGGTTTGTGCAAAATCGTTTTGAGTCTAAAAGTGTTCAAAATCTTGAATTTTTGAAATTCAGCATTCTCAGTCGCACGATTGGCTCAATCGCACGACTGAAACCCAATCATTCAATTCAATCGCATGATTGACTCAGTCGCATCCGCAATAACTCGATTGACTTGAATCGTACGATTGAAGTCATTCGCATTGTTCAATCGCACGATTGATAAGTCGCATAAGTGTTTCAAGTTTGAGTAGTTGACTTTGGGTAACATCAAGTGTAGATAACATGGACGATCAGAACACCACGTTTACTGCTGGAAAGGACTCATGAATCCGGAAGCTCTTAATACTGAAGAATGAAAGTGGAAATCACAACAAGCCTCCAAAACTGTTGACTTTGGATGAATACCCACAATGGAAACAACGGTTTAAGATTTACCTTAATGGAGTAGACCCGAACTTGGGGATTGCTATTGAAACGTGATATTCTACACCTGTTGGAGCAAATGGTGTTAAGCTGACTTTTTGTGGGATGAATGAGGTGCAAAAGGTTGCACACAATGATGAGAAGAAAGCCTATGCTTACTGACACAGTCTATTTCTAAGGACATTTTCCATCAATTTTCAGAACATAAACAGTCCAAGAAGCTGTGGTCAGCTTTGGAAAAGCAATATGATGGTAATGCAACTTTAAAGGCACTGAAGGCCAAAGCTCTCAAGAAGAATTTTGACAACTTCTCATATATAGGAAATGAATGCTTGAATGACATTATAGACAGATTTTATCATCTGATGAGTGAGTTGCACACACATGGGGTAACTACTTCAATGGAAGATAAAGTGGCAAGTTTTGCTGATGGGTTACCAGATAAATGGTATCCCTTTGTTTCTAATCTGAGACAGAATGATACTTTAGCCACTCTAGACATCAATGATTTTATGTTTAAGCTAAGGGAGGAGGAGCTGAGACAAAAGTACAAGTCTAAGAAGGGGTCATACACGCAGAATCCATCGCTGTATAATGTTGCTCCTACCCCAACCTCATCAGGAGCACCTATTCAAACAGTGTTCGCATCAAACACGTCTAGAAATTCCCAGAGTGGGTCTTCTCGAAGTGAAATGTCAGGATCATCTGGTGTTCAATACAATAACACAGAATCCAATCCAACAAAGCTAAAGACTGAGAATCTGGGAAATGTTACGGTTGAAGTAGCCAAGGAACACATGGATCTACTTGCTGCTGTTCTGCACTCTTATGATGGCTTGGTTGCTGGAAAAATTGGAAATTGTCATCTAGCTAGTGAAGACTATGAACAGGTTGATGAGGCTGAATTGGAGAGAATGGATATAATGTGGGATTTGGCTAGTGCAGTTAGAAGAGCGAAGAAGTTTGTGAAAAAGACTGGTCAAAACCTGATTGCTACTAAAGACACAACCTTTGGCTTTGATAAAAAAAGTCACATGCTTCAACTATGGTGAAACGGGACACTTCAAACGAGAGTGCATGAAACCAAAGAAGACTAGAAATGTTAACCCTTTCTCGTCACATAATTGTCAGGAAAAGGAAAAGAACGTGACGTCAACCAGTCCAGATTCCAAAGCTATGGTTGCTCAAGGAGATGAAGGACAAGACTGGACATTAGCTATGGTGAAGCTAATGTGACATTTGTGGAAGATCTTAACGATGATTCAGCAAGTGAAGGAGATAACTTAGCTGATAATGCCAATTCAGATACCGAAGAAGCTACAGATGTAGTTGATCACTGGGTTGAAGACGACTGGCTGCTGCGAGCACAGAATCTCAAATTAATGAGGAATCTCAGGTCGCTTTCATGGCTGACACCTTTGGCACGTCACAGGTAAGTACTAAAGATGAACTTTTTGATAAACATGCTTGTGAAGAATGCAATAAATTTCGTGAAAGCATAGATTTAAAATTTACTAGATTGTTAGATCACACTGACAGTTTAGTAAATTATTTAGACTATGCACTGAAGCTAACAGGGTGTTAAAACAAAATGAGAGCAGTTTTAAAGAAAAGATTGAATTGTTAGGAAAGCAACTTAGGGAAATTGAGGTGGTTGCATTAAATCAAGCAAGTGATATTAAGTTCTATCTGATAACAATAGAGGAAACAAAGAAAGAAAAAGCGATTCCTCAAGTTGAAATTGAGTCTTTAAATCAGAAACTTCACAGCCTTGCTAGTTCCTCTCATATTGTTCAAAACTTGGTTAAAGAAAGAAATGGGGGGGGGGGAAGGGATTGGTTATAAGGTTGTGCCACCACCACATGCGATCCTTTTAAACACAAAATGCCGACCTGTAAATAATAAACCAATAAAGGATGATGTGGTAACAACACCCTTAGTCATTGATCCGGATACCACAGTTAAACATGTGCCTCCGGTTACTGACCAGGAAGCAACAACTTCTGGCATAAGAGATGAGGCTGTCATTGAAAATCTGGATGATGAGAATAGCAATGCTACTCTTGGGTTGGGTTCAAAAGTTCATGTTTCGAAACCTAAAATTTCAGAATCAACTCATTCTAAAACTGTTTATTATCAAAATCTCAACAAAATGAAAGGAAAAAGTAATCAAAATGTGAAAAAAATTAAATTTGTCAAAGAAGGTGAGAGACCTAAAGTTCAAAAGAAACATACCATCCTAGACCATACTCCCCACCACACAAAAGATCTCCTAGTCCAGGAGAATGGAGATCCTGTTATAAATGTGGAGAACAAGGACATAAATCTCCAAATTGTCCCTACTATCAGACACCAAGATGAAGGATGGATCTTGTTCAAGATAATCACCCAAGGTTCACTACAACAAGATCAAACACTCCCCCAAAACACCACATGCAACACAGACAAGCCACTGGCAAAGCTGTGATGACTGAGGTAAAACAAGCTGAGAAAAGCAAACCATAGGCTCAAGCAATCAACCAGTCGTCTGTTTATCACAAACAGTCCTTACACAAAACTGGTTTATGGAAAGCCAAATTATCGGTGGTGTCTGAGAGTGAGTATAAGATGAAAAATGTGAACTCTCCAACTTCACAAGGACAGTGGGTAGAATTTGTTATGTGTGATGCCTCTGGGAAACCCAAGCCCATAAAGGCTTGGGTCCCACTCTTAAACTGATCATTTCTATTCTTGTGCAGGTTGTCCGATACAGTGCTATCACTAACACCTGGATTACTGATAGTGGGGCATCCAGGCACGTGATCGGGAATTTGTCTCTCCTTTTCAATGTCAAACAAATTAAAGGGGGACATGTATCTTTTGCTGGAAACAAAGGAGGCTACATTACAGCTTAAGGTGAAGTAGGAAACAGGAAGGTGAATCTTGATAAAGTAAATTATGTTCAACAACTGGAGAACAACTTACTTTCCGTTTCTCAAATCTGCGATAATGGATTTAAAGTGATGTTTGATGATAAGAAATGCTACATTCTAAAGAAGGAGTATGTCATCCCTGAGATGCAAATCTTAATGTCAGCTTCAAGATATAATGATTTATATGTCTTGGACATGTCAAAAGCTTCTACAATGGAGTCAACTGCACAGTGTTTCTTGTCAAAAGCCACAGAGAAAGAGTCTATATCTTGGCACAGGAGAATGGGACATATTAATCCAAGGAAGATGAATCACTTAGTTCAAAACAATCTGGTTGAAGGAGTTACACTTAAAAATTTTCAGCTTCCAGATTTTTGCATATCTTGCAAGAAAGGAAAATAGACCAAGAAATCTCACAAATCAAAGAAAGTTCATTCAATTGAGATGCCTCTGGAGCTCCTACACATGGACCTATTTGGTTCTGTCAGTACTAAAAGCATAGCTGGGGACTGGTACTGTTTTGTGGTCACAGATGATTATTCAAGATTCACTTGGGTAATGTTTCTTAAGTCTAAATCAGATACATTTGAGTCATTCAAGGTTTTAGTCACTACACTGGAGTCTCTGTATAAGTTAAAAGTGAGGAAGATCCGTTGAGACAATGGCACAGAATTTAAGAATCCGTGGATGGATGCCTTTTGCAAAGAGAAGGGGATTGTTCATCAATTCTCTTGTACTTATACTCCATAGATGAACGGAGTTGCTAAACGCAAAAATCAAAGCTTGATTGAAACTGCACGAATGATGTTGGCAGATTCAAAACTGCCTGTTCAATTCTGGAATGAAGCT
>BJCO01362802.1:0-20871 GCA_018326465.1 Flaveria floridana
GGGGGGGGGGGGGGGGGCAAGGCAACGCTCTTGAGGCCAGCCACAACACTAGCAACTGTAATATTACCATTTTCTCCATTCAAACTCCACAAAATCCCCATTTAAATTCCACAATTTCAAAATATTAACCCCCAACCAAACCCCTTCCATTACACATTCTTTAAGGATTTTTGGGTGAAAAAAATATGTGTTTATGTTCAGCCATGTAACAACGTTATTTGTCCGTCAAATCCCTAACTAAACCTCATAACGTATAACAAAAACTGTGAAATTCGCCTTTGGCCTTTGGGCACGTCAGAATCTCATTCAATTTATACAAACTTGTGATGAAAAAGAGCGATGTCAAAAAAAGTTGTTTAAGAACACAAAATATATTTTGATAAAGTACAAACTTGTCATATGTTTCAAGACTATAATAATAAACCTTTTTTTCTTATAGAAACACATAAAATTAAATATAAACTTGTATAAATTTTAAAAGAGTAAACTTGATATTGTTGTGATGACGTACCTGCCTCCAAAAAAAGTATTTGATTATAACATAAAGAAATAATAATCGTCAATACTTCTAGTGGCTTTTGCCAACAATCCAACACGTGTTCCCCCTCCTACATGTTTGAGGTGGACCTCTTTCAGTATTTATACCCCCCCACTTTCTTCTTCAACACACGCTCACTACTTCCTATGTTCTTCACAACCGCCATTAAAACACCTTCAATCCACACCAATGGCTTCTTCCACTTCCACTTCTTCATGCACCAACACTTGGAATAACCCCACTGCCAGATTCTTATCACGCTCAAACGATCAATTTCACTCAAATTCATCCTTGATTTCGTTCTCTAAAAAAAGACCCAATTCAAGAAATTCGATCGTTTCTGCACTTCAAACCCCTGCAGTTCTTCAGTTCCCCAAACAAAGTCCATTGAAAAACTCCACCGGTGCGATTGAATTACCCTCTTCTTCTTCGATTTCATCTTCTCCGGCGGTCCAACAAAATTGGAACTTGTTGCAAAAAGTTGCAGCAATGGCATTGGACGCCATTGAAGATGGACTAAAAGCTTCCGAAAAACTACACCCTTTACCCAAAACAGCAGACCCAAACGTCCAAATCGCCGGAAACTTCTCGCCGGTGCCGGAGCAACCCGTGCGACGATCTTTACCGGTGGTCGGAAAAATCCCAGATCATATTCAAGGAGTTTACCTACGAAACGGAGCTAACCCCTTGTTCGAACCCACCTCCGGCCACCATCTGTTCGACGGAGACGGTATGATTTACGCCGTGAAGTTCGACAACGGTGACGTTAGCTACGCTTGCAGGTTCACTGAAACACAGAGGCTCGTGCAAGAACGAGCTATCGGAAAACCAGTGTTCCCCAAGGCCATCGGAGAACTCCATGGGCACACTGGAATCGCAAAGCTTTTACTGTTTTACGCTCGTGGGTTATGTGGGTTGATCGATCACACACAGGGGATCGGAGTAGCTAACGCTGGTTTGGTGTATTTCAACAATCGTCTATTAGCGATGTCGGAAGATGATTTACCTTATCATGTCAGAATCACCTCCTCCGGCGACCTGAAAACCGCCGGCCGGTACAATTTCGACGGTCAATTGAGCTCCACCATGATCGCCCACCCGAAAATCGACCCGATTTCCGGAGAGCTTTTCGCGCTGAGCTACGATGTGATTCAAAAGCCTTATTTGAAATACTTTCGATTTTCGCCTGATGGGACGAAATCGGAAGATGTAGCGATCGATTTGGAGAAGCCTACGATGGTTCATGATTTCGCGATCACCGAGAATTACGTGGTGGTGCCGGACCACCAGGTGGTTTTCAAGATGTCGGAGATGATCACCGGTGGGTCGCCGGTGGTGTATGATAAAGAGAAGGTGTCACGGTTTGGTGTTCTTGACAAGTATGCGGAAAACGGGTCGGGTATTAAGTGGGTCGAGGTTCCGGATTGTTTCTGCTTTCATCTATGGAATGCTTGGGAAGAACCCGAATCCGATGAGGTCGTTGTTATCGGATCCTGCATGACTCCGGCGGATTCAATCTTCAACGAATGTGATGAAGAATTGCAAAGCGTTTTATCGGAGATCAGACTGAATTTGAAAACCGGAAAGTCGACCCGCCGGAGAATTATCTCGCCGGAAAATGACGTCAATTTGGAAGCGGGGATGGTGAATAAACACCTCCTTGGCCGGAGATCGAAGTTCGCGTACCTCGCGATCGCCGAGCCGTGGCCGAAGGTCTCTGGTTTCGCTAAAGTCGATCTTTCGACTGGCGAAACCAAGAAGTTCTTCTATGGCGACGAGAAATATGGCGGCGAGCCTTTGTTTCTTCCGAGAAGCAGTGATTCCGCCAGTGAAGATGACGGTCATATATTAGCGTTTGTTCATGATGAAAAGACGTGGAGATCGGAGCTTCAGATCATTAATGCGATGACGATGGAGTTAGAGGCGACGGTGAAGCTGCCGTCGAGGGTTCCTTATGGGTTTCATGGGACGTTTATCAGTTCTAAAGATTTAGCTACTCAGGCATGAACATTTCACCGAAGAGATTTTACCTGAGGGATGACGACCTTACATCCCCGGAAAATCTCGTAAAACCTTCTAGTTATGACGTTATTTGGACACTTTTTTTGGTTATTAACACACCCTTCCCTCTCTATATCTCCGTGTGTGCCTTATCAACCAATAGGTGTCCCGATAGCAACCATAATACTTGGGGATTGGTTTTGATTTTTTTAATTGTTTAGGGGTTTTGTTTGAATCATATAAATTTTGAGGGGCCAGTTTGTAGCTTGTGTGTGTAAATTGAAGCTCAGCTGTGTTCCTGGAGGTAGTTAGGGGTTGTGTACAATAGAATAAGCGTCGAGTACAAATTGTTAATGTACTCCATGAATGTTTTATTGTAAACATTGCAATGGTATAAAAATATATAATATGTAAAAGTTATACTTTTAGTCCCTGTAATTTGAGTACTTCTTTTGTTTCGATTGAACATTGCCTTCCGAATCTTTATACCGTTAAAAGTTTTGTTGTTGTTTAGTTCTCAAGACACGAGGAGACACATCAATCAAAATCGAAGCAAAAAGTTAGAACTTGAAATCTATCACTATTTTAATTCTTTACTTCTCGACGAATAAAATAAAGACAAGTCATAAAGATATTTTGTTCCATTGAAATGATCATTTAGGTTATTATTAAATTTAATGTTTGGCTAAGTTAATGGACTGATCTAAATCAGTCTTATAATATTTTAAATATTTGAATGGTTAATCATTTAATAATTCAAACGGTTTGTTTTATGAGTAAATGTTTGAATTGTTCAGACATTTATTTTTTAATGATTAAAAATTATATTAATGTTGAATGGTTAACAGGTTTAATGTTAAATTGTTAAAATCTCTTATCTGAATTGTTCAGACATTTGTATTTAAATAGTTAAACAATAATATAATGATCTATTGGCCTAGTGTTCTAGGGGGAGGTGGGAGACTTTGCCTCTCTCGAAGGTCCAAGGTTCAAACCTTGGCATGAATAAATATTACTAACTTAGTGATACTAACAACTAACAACTAACCAACAATTTAAAAAAAATAATAGTTAAACAATATACTAGCTATTAATGGTTCATACCTCTTAATATTTCAACACTTAATGGTCTAGATCTCTTATTGAATCAGCACTTAATCATTTGAAAATTGACAAAAAGCCCCTTAAACGTGTGATCAGTTTAACAGATTGTATGTTTGTGATTCAAGAACTTTTACATTATTACACTTAGATTAGTTTTGAATGAAATTTACATCAAAATGTAAGTAAAAATAAACACGACGCAACAATATATTTAAAATTTTATAAAACATAATATTTAAAAGTTCACAATAAAAAACACACACCCAAAAAAAAAAGTTAAGAGCGATCAATTATCATAACTTGGTTTGTAAATAAAAGTTTAACAAAATAAACATATGGAGTCATACATGATATTTTTATTTTCTTAGACCATCAATATGGAACTCAATACCTAAGTTACTCCCTTTATGTGTTGCTCAAAATTTAAACACAAAACTTCATTTCTAAGATAAAAAAAATTATAATTATATATAAACTAGAAAATTTCTCGCGCGGTGCGGCGGGAATCTGTTAAAACTTGTGACCGTTAACACGTCTCACTTCTGAATAAATTTATATCAATTTGTAAAAAAATAAAGAATGTTAAAATGATATATTTAAAACTTTATAAAATGATATACATAAAGTTATGAAAAAAGAGTTTTTTTTACAAAGAAAGAAACAAAATACATGCTACTGGATTATTAATATATATTATATAAAGTAATGAAATGTTTTATTATTATTTCATAACTAAAAAACAAATTACATGCTACTATATCATTAATATATATAATTTCTATTAGGTTACAATCCCGTATGATACACTGGCTAAATAAATTTACTATTACATGGTTTATAATATAAAAAGTTATGTATTAAATATTGTGTACTATACGAATTGAATAAATCCATGTATTACACATTCGAAAATTTAAAATTAACATATTTAAAATTTTAATTATGAATATTTATTAATTAATAAATAGCTATTATAGCATTAATAATTAAGAGGAGGAAGAAACGGGAAAACCAATTATTAACTGGTCTAGAATGATGAGAAGTGTTCGGATTTATTTTTATTTATTAGTAAGAGATTATATGCTATCCATTGATTTAGGGGTGAATGTGAAACATGATAAAAAGTTCTGTGGCAAAACCATGAAGGTCCTAAAGTCAATTGTAGCTAAGATTCATATTTTATATATGGGTTATTGGATTTTAATAATCCTAACATTCATTTATTGAAGGGGATTAATCCCAACTCAGAAAATGTTTACATGTACTTGTAACTTTGAACTTATTTTCCTCCAATGGGAATTAATCCCAACTCAGAAAATGTTTACAGATACTCCTAACTTTAAACTTATTTTCCTTCAATGATCTCTTACTAATTGAGAGTTAACTATTGAGAGTTAACTATTGTTAGTTTTTTGATGAAATGAGTCCAACTTTGAGCTATTTTTCAACTCAAACACCACCTAGTTTCAATTAGATCCGTTTTTCATTGTCTAACCTCCATCATCACCTAAAATCTACCTTCAATGAGTTCGGTGGTTCAAATCAGCAGGTGGAGATTGACGGGTTTTAGGGTGTGGAAGTTTCAAATTGACGAACCTGATGATAGATTTCAACTTTCTGTTTAGTGTTTTGGCCACAATAGCCCACATCGTCAAAAAAACTAACAGGATTAACTCTCAGTTAGTAAGAGGTCGTTGGTAGAAAATAAACTTAAAATTGATAGTATTTATAAATATTTAATTAGTTAGTATTAATCCCGACCAATAAATAAAACTTGAAATTATTAAAATTCAATAATCCAAAAACGTTAAAATGAATACTTTACATATAGTATAATAATTATGAATACTTTACATCAAACATCCGAAAAAGGTTGAAATGGTAAGAAGACATGTGGTTCACTATGTGAATAAATAGGAAGTTTTGTTTTGCGACCATTCACACCATAATGTTACATTGGTCCACAATTTCACATCTATATAGGTCCCAATTAATTGGACCAAACATATGTGGTTAGCTTATGCTCAAATTATACATATGCTATATAAAAAACAAAAACCCGAAGTATAGTTCCTTATTTCTTTAAATGTTTTTGTAACTCGAACTTTTAATATTTTGATAATTAGTTATTAACATCTTTTATTTTTCTTTAAAAACTTTTTAAGTACAATATTTTATAAAATTTTATATACAGTGTTGTGACGTATATATTTTACATTAGGATTGTTGTATTGATAATTTTTCTTCAAACTGAGTTAGGTTGAATATATAAAAAATACTTTTTTAGATTTTCATACAAGTTTCTTACAAGACTTTTAAGGTTTGATATAATGTCAATTATACAATTACTTTATTTATATTTTTTTTTCTTACATTTAGGCATGAGTTTATTAAATATGGACCCGTGGTTATATTCACCTTGCCTAAAAACACACTTTCTTCCTAAAACACAACTTTTGTACCAATGTAGACCCTTTTCTTCGTGCGCAAGAGAAATTTCTCTAGTTTATTTTGATTTGTTGGGCATGTAAAATCTAAGCCATAAGTGTCCAAATGCCTTGTTATATATTAAAAATGAAAATTCTTAAAATAGTGTTTGATAATATAAAAGTAGAAGAAAACAACATGAAATCAGGACCATTTTATTTGTTGGTACTAATGTTGTACTATTGGTGATACCAAATTTGATTTTTCTTTTAGTTTAGGAAAAGCAAGGATGCAACAAGATTTTGGTGTCCTTCTTGAGTACTTAATAATATTCTCTTTTTTTATTAAGATGATATTTTGATGGTTAAATAATGTGAGGATTATATCCTACAATATACAAATTATAATATTTAGAAATTAATGTTAAAAAATGTAATATTCTCCTTAATTGGTATTTATTTTCACCGTCAACTTATACAATGTTAATCTAGGTCATTTCTGTTCTAAATATAACCGTAAAGAAAGTGTGGTCTTGTTGTATTTTAGTATTCCTTATAAGTGAGGCGTAAAGTAGACTTTGTATTTCACCAAAGGTTGGCCCTTCCACCTACTTGTGAAGGACCTAACTTAGTCGGCAATTACCAAGAATCATCCCCTAATTTCAGTATCAAAACTAGGAGGTCTTTAACGCAAGTAGACTTTGTATTTCACCAAATTTGATATTTGCGAGTGCTTTACTAACTATTTCGGCTTGTTGTTGGTTGCCATTGATATGTTACCCTACGTCCTCATCACAATCCACACTTCTCGTATGTGATAAAATCATGACTTTATGCGCTTGCTTCGACTATGAAAGATTGGATTCTTAACCAGAGCAATTGTTGATGTGTTGCCAACTTGCAACAAATCTTCTCGTAGTTTTGCCTCGGTTAACTCACCCAACAATTCACGTAACCATACGTCTTGGCATGCGATCGGACTTGCTACCATGCACTCCGCTTCACATGATGAAAGTGTTACTGTGCTTTATCTTTGCAAGCACCAAAAAGTAGGGGCTGCTCCATAGTAAAACACGTGACCAGTAATACTTATTCCATCATCATTAGTCAATGTTGTGACTACTATCGTTGAACCCGATAAAGCCTTTAGACCGCCTCTTTTATTCTTAATCCCATAAATATACTGAAAAAAAAATTTTTTGATTGCAACAAAGTGAGATCGTTTCGGAGTTTGCATGTATCTACTAATTAACCATACCAACCAAAAATTATGTGTCGGGTCGTGTACTCGTGTATGTAACAAGTAACGAAGACACCTAATCAATTTTTTTCTCCATTGCGTATGCCCTAAGACTTTACTATGCTTTAGACATTTTCAAATTAGGATCCATGGGTGCACCTTCTAGATTAATTTTCCATTCCAGCTTCTTTCAACACTCAACAAGCATAAACAATTTAATGGTTTCATGGCTTCAAATATCATTTCAAGCTGTGAAACTTCAAACCCAAGGTAGTACTTGAGTTTACCCAAGTAAGACATTTTTAACTCCTTAGACATCGCAAGTTTAAACTCTTTAATTTGATTCATATTCAAGCCGATAACTACCAAATCATTGACATATACACCAGTAATAACAATATTAATAAATGGCATTCAATCCCGTGATCCCCTTCTCATTATCTCATGAATATATATAAGTACAAATGTTCCAGAATGGCCCCTAAACTATACAAGTCATCATATCTGTATATCTAGTCTAATATACTCCCTCAGTATAAGGAGGAGGACTCCGAATGCTTAGACTGGACCTGAAATCGTTGAACAAAAGTCTTGGCAGGCCTTTTGTAAAGATGTCTGCGAGCTGATAGCGGGATGGAACATGAAGAATACGGACCGCGCCGCGGCGCACATGTTCGCGGACAAAATGAATGTCGATCTCTATATGTTTCGTCCGCTGGTGCTGAACGGGATTACCGGACAAATAAATTGCACTAACATTATCACAATAAACAATAGAAGTGCGAGTAAGCGTTTGACCAAGTTCAAGAAGTAGGTTACGAAGCCAACATATTTCGGCGACCACGTTAGCAACACCACGATACTCGGCCTCGGCACTGGACCGAGAGATAGTGGTCTGTCTTTTGGAGGACCAGGAGATCAGATTATCTCCAAGAAACACACAATAGCCTGATGTAGAGCGACGAGTGTCGGGACACCCTGCCCAATCCGCATCCGTATAAGATACCAATGAAGACAAAGAGGTAGCAGACATATGAAGACCCATGGAGATCGTGCCCTGAATGTACCGGAGGATGCGCTTTAGCGCATGAAAGTGAGCTACTCGAGGAGCGTGCATGTGCATGCAAACTTGTTGAAACGCGTAGGAAATATCTAGGCGGGTAAATGTTAAATATTGAAGGGCCCCTGCTAAGCTACGAAACAAAGTTGGATCCTCAAAGAGTTGACCGGATGATGCGCTCAGTTTACTATTTGTATCCACTGGTGTCTGAACCGGGTTACAGTTCGTCATTTTTGCACGAGAGAGAATCTCAGATGCATATTTATGTTGTGAAAGGAACAGACCGTCACCCGTGCGTGTTACTTGGATGCCCAAAAAGTAGCTTAATGGTCCCAAATCTTTCATAGCAAACTCGCGTGAGAGACGAGAGAGTATGTGTTGTTTGAGAGAAGGATGAGAGGTGGTCAGTATGATGTCATCCACATACAGTAGTAAATAGGCGATGTGTGCGCCATGTCGATAAATGAATAAAGAGTGATCGCTGGAGCTTTGTTTGAAACCCAAAGTGGTGACAAAATCAGTGAACCGTTGATACCACGCCCGGGGTGCCTGTTTTAAACCATACAAAGACTTTTTAAGCTTGCAAACGTAGTCGGGAAAAGATGGATGACGAAAACCCGCAGGTTGGTGCATAAAAACTGTTTCTGATAAGTGGCCATGTAGAAAGGCATTTTTG
This sequence comes from Flaveria floridana, assembly GCA_018326465.1. Taxonomy (NCBI): domain Eukaryota; kingdom Viridiplantae; phylum Streptophyta; class Magnoliopsida; order Asterales; family Asteraceae; genus Flaveria; species Flaveria floridana. The sequence goes on from BJCO01362802.1 coordinate 9,046, forward strand.
ACATCCAACTGACGAATGTCCCAATTCGGAGAGATAGCAATACTGAGCACAGTCCGGATAGTAGCCGGTTTCACAACCGGACTAAAAGTCTCATGACAATCAACCCCCACCTGTTGAGACCTGCCATCACACACTAAACGTGCTTTGTAGCGCTCCAAAGAACCATTAGATTTAAATTTATGCTTATATATCCACATACAACGAGTAATATTGACCCCAACTGGACGAGGTACTAACTCCCAAGTCTTATTATCAATAAGAGCTTTGAACTCATCTGTCATGGCACGTTTCCAAATAGGATTAGTTAGGGCTTTGGCGGGGTTACGGGGAAGAGGTTCAACAGCCGGAGCACTGAGGTTGAAAATTTGTTTTGGTTTTGAAATGCTGGACATGCTACGGGTGGTGATGGTGTGTTGTAGGGGAGGTGGTGGAGGAGGTGGTGTAGGTGTTGGGGATGGCGAATTGGATGTCGGGGTAGGGGTAGTGGTAGCAGTGGGTGTGGGTTGGGCCGAGGGAGTAGGAGGGTTGTCTTGAGGCTGGGCAGAAGGTGTGGATGGCGTAGGTGGTGCTGGGTGGGCCGAAGGTGGGCTGAGGGAAGTGGGCTGGGTAGTTTGGGCCGGTGGGATGGTAATAGAAGTGGGGATGTGGGCTGTGGTGGTCGGGTTGGGTTGAATGTGTGGCCAAACAGAAGGGTGAGGGCCGACGGGGTCATTGAGGTTGAAGGAAGGCTATTTGGGTAAGGTAGTGGAGAAAGGAAATATCTATTCATTGAAAACAACATGTCTAGAAAGTATGATTTTTCTAGTTGATAAATCATAGCATTTGTACCCCTTATGATTGGTGGGGTACCCGAGAAAGACACACGGAGTGGAACAATTTTGGAGTTTGTTGATAGAAGTAGAGGGGAACAAAGGGTAGCATAGGCAACCAAAGACGCGAAGGTGAGAATAAGAAGGATATTTGTTATAGAGAAGAAAGGTAGGAGTGTGATTGTTTTTGATTTTATGAGGTAGAATGTTAAGAAGATACGTAGCAGTTTGTAAGGCATGGTGCCAAAATGGGAGAGGAAGAGATGCTTGTGAGAGTAAAGTGCGAATGACATTATTAATAGTACGTATTTTTCTTTCCGCTTTTCCATTTTGAGAAGAGGTGTGAGGACAAGAGAAACGAAATTGCATACCGGTTTGAATGCAAAAATCATGGAAAGCCTTATTATTGTATTCAGTACCATTATCACATTGAAAGGCTTTAACGGATCGTTCAAATTGAGTTGTGATTAAACGATGGGAATTTTTAAATATATTAAAGACTTGAGACTTATTTAGTAAGGGAAAAGTCCAAAGAAAATTAGTATAATCATCCAAAAGAAGCATATAATAACGGTGACCTCCCGAGCTTGTGTTTGGGGAGGTCCATAAGTCACTGTGAATTATATGAAACGGCATATGAGTAACAGATAAAGAATCATAAAATGGCAGTTTAATATGTTTCCCAAAAACGCAAGATTGACAAGAATGTTTAACAAAAGAAGAATCAAACGAAACAAAATGTTGTTTATTTAAAGCATTTAAACAGCTAGAGCCCAGGTGACCCAGACGCCTGTGCCAAACGACTTGAGATAAAGCTGCAAAATTGACTGGACTTGAAGACTTGGAAAGAGAAGGAGATGTGAGTGGGTATAGATCACCGGTACTGTCATATCGGATAATAGGAATCCGCGTCTGGTAATCCTTCACAAGAAAACCAAATTTGTCAAACTCAATAGCTACATCATTATCAGTTGTAATTCGACGAACAGATAAGAGGTTTTTAATTAGGTGTGGAGAGTATTGAATATTGTTTAATTGTAAAGGTGGGAGCGGGTGTGTGAGGGTCGTTTGGCCGGTCCCGTGAATGGGTATTTGGAAACCATTGCCAACAACGATGTGGTTTGCAAAGTTATTATTGACATAAGTTGAAAGAGTACCTGTAGTGTTGGTCATGTGATTGGTAGCCCCCGTGTCTAAGAACCATTGTGGATCCTGATTCAAAGTCATCGTGTGCATGGCTTGGTCAATGTTTGTCATGGTGTTGTGATCCGAGGCGGCATAAGCTTATGAAGGATGAGGACCTAAAATGCCGGAACCAGTGGTGGGAGTGGATCTAGCATTGAAACGAGCCGGGGTGGTAGGGTAGGGACATGGTGGAGTAGGCCACGGGTTGGGCTGCCAAGGGTTATGAGGCTGCGGCCAAGAGTTTTGATGCCAATAGGAGTGTGATGGGTAGGTTGGAGAGGGAGAGTAGCCCCCGCGATGTCCTCGGCCATGGGAAAAACCACGGCCTCGACCACGAGTGGACCGACCACGGCCACGGTAAGAGGAGGAGTCAAAGGAGCGTTGTTGATAGGAGTGGACGTCGGGAGTAAGGGTGGTGGGCGGCGGATGGTGTTACGGGTGAGAAGTGGCAGCCGAGGGGTGGGTAGAAGAGTGGTTATTGGTGTTTTGAGAGGTGGTGGTCAGTAGGGCGGTGTTGGGTGGGTTGGGGTGTTGGTTGGCTTTTCGGGTTTCCTCCATGATTAATTTTCCACGAGTTTTAGAGAACGTGGGGAGGGGTTTGGTTTGTTGTAGTAGCATGGCAACATTGTCAAAGTTGTCGCTGAGGCCGGCAATTGTTTGCAATACTAGATCCTCATCCGAGACCGGGTGTCCGACGTTGTTCAGTTGGTCAGAGAGCACCTTTAGAGCTTGACAGTATGCTGAAATACTCGAGAAATTGTCGAGTTTGGTATTGGAGAACTTGTTCTTCAAGTAAACCCCTCGTGGCTTTGTTGTCTTCGAATATAATGGCAAGATTCTTCCACGTGTCTGCCGCCGTAGTGCCTTTCTTCAATATGATTGCCAATAGATCTTTAGATATAGTACCATAGATCCATTGTTTGACAATAGAATCAAGACGTGACCAAAGAGTATCTTTGGCAGTCGAGGGTGAAGAAGATGTTGCGGGTGGTGGGGTGATGTGATCGAGTACATCGTAGGCACTACAATGAGTGGTGAATAATTCTTCCCATGACAAGTAGTTACCTTCATCAAGATCAAGAATCATAGGGATGCATTGCTTGATGTTGTGGACAGTAGTTGCTGGGTGGATTGTGGAGGATGAGGATGAATCGATTGTTGTAGAAGCTTTAGTCATGATGATGATGGTGGTAGAAGATGGCCGGCGGCCGATTAGGGTTTAGTGGGGGGTGGTGGTGGCGTAACAAGAAGAAGAAGAGAGGGGAGAAGTTTTAGGGATTTTAGGTAATCAGAATATTTGCTCTGATACCATAATAAATGGCATTCAATCCCGTGATCCCCTTCTCATTATCTCATGAATATATATAAGTACAAATGTTCCAGAATGGCCCCTAAACTATACAAGTCATCATATCTGTATATCTAGTCTAATAAATATCGATCCCAATCATCCTTAAAAACATCACCTGTTCTAGCGAACACCTTACAAACTTCATACGTTTTAAAATACCTTCAAGCTTGGTATTCCTTGCCTATGATGCTTTCCTTAAACTGTATAAGACCTTGCTTAACTTATATATTTTGTTTTCCTCACCAGGTTTAACAATCCCATCCCTCTGAAAAACAAAAACATCTTATTTTAGCTCCATATGTAAAAATACCTAATTTACATCTAAATGATATAATTCCCATCCCTCGATAGCAGTAATAACCATAAAAATACAAATGGTTTCAAGTCTTACCACCGGTGTAAAGACCTCGACAAAATCGACTGTGGGTTGTTGAACATAACCCTTTGCCACGAGTCTAGCTTTATACTTATTATTGTACCATCCGCATTTTAATCTTGAACACCCACTTTAATATTATCGCTTTAGCCTCGTTTAGTAACTGGTTAATCCCCATGTATCATTACATTTAGTGGATACAAGTTCCACTTTCATAGTTTTTATCCACATCAGTTTGGAATTTGCTTCCTCAACGTTCCTTGGTTCATCCTTTTCTAACAAGAGAAGTTTAATGTCCTCCATTTCTAAACATAGGACATAATCATTTAACCTATCGCTGCAATCAAAAGCCGTATAGATCTTTGTAAGTTAATTCCTGGCTCGTTTGGGGCTGTAGTTACTAAACTAGTAGCTGTTGTTGTTGATAGTGTCACTGATGCTACTAAATTATTAGAATTAACGACCAAATCATAAGGAACTACCGTTGAATGAGCTGTGTTGTCTGAATTAGCGACTGGATAATCAGAAGTGTTGTTAAAGCTGAAGACATCTCTTGTGATCTATAACATCACTAAATGGTATCAATAACCCCATTACAACTAAACCATAAAAATCTTAATGCAAATCCTGTTTAAGTTCACTTAAATTCTCCCACTTCCAAATCGACTTTTCATCAAAATTTGGAAGTCGGGCTACCACCACTCTTTGGGTCCTTGGGTCATATAGACGATATGCACTAGATATGGCTCACTTCCTAAGTATACCAAGCACTACGATCGATCATCAAGTTACTTAAGATTAGGCTCATTGATATTAGCATAAGCTAGACACCTAAATACCTTGAGATATTGCAATCAGGTTTCCTTTACTTGAAAATTTCATAAGGTGTTGTTTATTTTAATGCTTGTGTAGTAACTTGATTTAATATGTATGTAGATTGACGGACCGCCTTACCTACATATAGGTAGGAACATTTCAAGCTTTTAAAATACTCTAGGCCATCTTTAGTAATGTCTGATTTTGACGCTTCACTGGAGGTGCGTATGGGGAAGTCAAGTGTCGAGTTACACCTTCATTCTTGCATAACCAATTGAACTCATGTGACGTGAATTCACCCCCTTTATCGATTCGTATAGTCTTGATCGCTCTGCTTATTTTCTTCTCAACCAACTCCTTGAACTTCTTGAAAGCCTAAAATGTCTCATATTAGGCCTTTAACAAATAACAACACATAAATTATGAATAATCATCAATTAGTACAAATACGTACATGTTACATGCTATTGTTGGATGGGTAATTGGTCCACACAATCCACCGTGGACCAACTCTAAGGATCGAGTCGCCCTAAATGTCTTCATTTATGGAAATTGTTGCCTTATTTGTTTCCCGACTAAACACACGTGCCATATCTTTCTTAGCTATGAGATTCATGGACTCGAAGTTCATATGAACAAGCCTCGCGTGCCATAACCAAATTCATTCTTCAATAAGATTTTGCAAGCAAACAAATTTACCAATATTAAACTTTTTATGACAAAGGCGGTTTGTGGTTCGATTTGCCTTCATTTTATTCTTTATACGAATGTTGTGCCCATTTTTGTGGCTTGACCAAGACAAATGTTTTTGCTTTTAAGATTTGGTATATAGTAAATATCCGTTGTTGACTAGGGTCATCTTCAAACAAAATCGAACCTTTCCTACATATATCAGTGTAGAACCATCCCCGCATATATCAATGTAAGAACCATCCCCGCATATATCAATGTAATAACCATCCCCGAACTTAAGCTTCTCAATGATCCGTACATTAAGTTCAAAAAGAAAACAAATTATCCGCATGTGATTACTAGCACCATTATCCAAGTATCATACGGCGTCTTCCTTAGTTTGATAAATATCTATCAGGTAAGACTTTTCCTTTATTCAACAACATCGTCTTGTGTACACTTTGTACCATGAACAAGGTTGGATCCCTAGTTTTGCTACTGTCGGTTAGGTTAAGTTCATCATTTAGTTTTTGTTTTCTAGTTAAACATTTTGAGACAAAGCGTCCAAACTAATCACATCGGTAGCATCAAACCTTTGAGAGGTTCCTATTTATATGCTTTTGTCCATGGTTTTTTGGACTCATGGCATTCTTTTAATGACCATGCTTCTCACCTGACCCACCTCTTCCTCGCCACCTCCATATCCAAGGCCTTCATGAGTTGAGTCCTGGTTTGAGTTGAGCACTAATTATTAGAACTTGAAGATTCATCTTTATGGAACATAAGCTTACCTTGGGTCTCAGTTTGCAAATCGTCATCCCTAACCCGTTCCTCATATGCTTTAAAGTGTTCCACAACAACTTCATACCCAATAGTCTTAGGAACCAGACTTGTTTATTAGAATCCAAAATGTAAATATATTTTCTATATGGAGGATTGTTAAGGGATTTCTATACTAACCTTGACTCATCAATATTTTCACACAATGTTGTCGATTTGGATGCAATTCCTAAAATCTTCCCTTCAAACTCATCTATAGTATCCATCTCCTTCATCCTTGGTCCATCAAACTCGATCACCATGGTTTGCAATCTCACATCCTTCACCCTATTAGCCCCCAAAATTACATGTTCTAATTGCATCCCAAATCATTTTGGCCATATCAATGTTACTACTTAAAAGATTATAGTTTCCAGGATTGATTGTAACAACAAAATAGTTGCAATGTTATTTTTATCGGCTTCAACTGTACCTTGGTCGATGGGCATCCCAAATCTTGTGCACATTCAAGATCACCTTCATGCAAATAGCCCATACTGTGTAGTTGGTAGAGATAAGCATGGGACATTGCAACACGTTTGGGTTCCTGTTTAACTTAGGAGGTTCCTTGTCATCCATGTGATTTGATTTTTGTCTCTCTACGACTGGTGTAGAGAGGTTTTGATCCAACCTTGTCAACTTTTAGTCGCGATGTCAGCTCGTGCGCAACCCACTACTAACCACGCCTTGATCGTTGATCTCCTCCTGGATTTTGATTTGGTTTTGATACCAATTCAAGAACTGAATTGGTCATCAAAACACAAAAATAACACACAATATTAATAACTCTCGTATTATTATATCCAAGAAGCTAATTAAAACTTAGATACAATAATCCCTCATACATTCACCCCTCATACATTCACCCCTCATACATTCACCCCTCATACATTCACCCCTCATACATTCACCCCTCATACATTCACCCCTCATACATTCACCCTAATCATGGCTATGTATGGATAAGGGTAACCTAATATGATTAATAAGACATTACCAAATATAATAAAACTCTCATTGAACCACATAAACCCATTAACAACTCAATGAATTCCACCCTTCCACCTACTCATGAAGGGGCCTAACTCAGTCGGCAATTACTGACATAGCATAAGTGATGTCTTCTCGATACGGAACACCACATTGACTTCCGCAGTAAGCTTTTTAAAGAAATGAAAATTATCGCCACCAGAAGTGATGATGACCTACTTTATGAAACAATCAACAAGCCATCCCCTCATGTGAAGCCTTTCTAATGACTACCCACTTAAAAAAAAAAATTCATCCCCGTATCTATTCTCTGTCATCAGCATTGTCAAGAATACCGTGCACGAGACACTTCTCACTAATCAAAACAATAGACGAAATTGTTTTCATTTAAGAAAGTCTACAGTTAAAAGAGACTAGCACTCATGAGAACAATGCTATACACTAGCGTGCCTTGTTACGAAAAACTCCGTAGATAGGACCACATTTGGTAGCTCTAGCATATTGTCATAGAGTTAACGTGGATATGTTTGAAATGAAACAACGTACTCCGATTAGATAATTTGGTTATGCATAAAAACCTCCTTATATGTTGACAAGGCAAATCTAATTAAATTCATATAAAGACATCTGAACTCTTGGTTATTTATTTAAACGAGCAAAAACTCCCACCTGTTGCGGCGTGATCACACGCCTCATCGCGTTTGTGATTTGTTCTATAAGCATTGCATACATAAAAATATATTAAAACAATATTATTTATCGCATATTTAAAAAGATTAATTTAACAAAAAAAACCATGCGTGGCGTGAGAGACGCGTGATAAAATTTATGTGGTTAATGGCATGTTGTGATGCGTAAGCAAACTTCATTATACGCATGTGAAAAATCATTAACAAAAGTAATTTAAAGTAAATAAATACTAGAAATGAAAAGAAGAAACCATAATTTAAATTGAAAAAATATAAGAAAAGAAAAAAAAACCAAGACTCCCAAACAAAAACTATGAGCTTGGCTTGAACCCGCGTCCATTCCTTATATAATGTTTTCAAGTAAAAACATTTATAGTTTTAAATAGTCTAAAAATAATTCTTCAGCCACTCATAAAACGAGTCAAATTAACTAAGATTGAACTCTTTCAGTGACGTCAAAGCTAGCTTGTTGAACTCTACAATCTTAGATTTTGAAGTTTAGCTTTGGGGTTTTAAACTTGTAGGTTTAAGATTTTTTGTGCTTTCAGTAATGTTTTCAGAACCAGATCGTACGTCGAATCGGACGTCGAATCGAACGTCTTACTAGTTTGGTGGTAGAAACGGATTTAAGAATCAGATGACGTCATAATTATATATCTCTCTACTCTAATAAAAAGGTATCTAAGAGGACAAACATCAACACCATATTGCTCCTCGATATTTTTTTCCCGCTTCTCTCTCTTATTTAATAATAACATTAATTACTAATAATATTATTTAATTTTTTTATTAAAACAGTTTTTTAATGGATTAAGCAAGAGATATTTTTACTAATTTTATTTCTAAGGAAATTTTTTTTCGTAAGCTTAGAAAACTTTTTAGAAAATCAAACTTTTTAAAAAATAAAAAATATTTTATAAATGGTGTTTTTAAAAAGTAAAACTTTTATAAATAAAAAATAGTTAAAATTGAGAGTTATAGAAGAAGTTTTATTATAAAAGATTTCAATCATATCTTATTTTAAAATATTAATTAACAATTAATTAATTTTCATTCTATGCATTTTTTTATTCAACCCGTGTAATACACGGGTTTACTAAAGCTAGTATACATATAATTCAATATAAGTAATGTGTGTATTTTATAGTTATATATAAAACTTAACAATAATCTTACGTCCAATACACTAATTTATTGTTTAACACTCCGTTTTTACCTATTAAAATTCAAAAAAAAAAAATCAAAATCTAGTTCGACCCCCGACGGTTCCCGGACCGACCACCGATTCAGGACGAACCCCTCCAAAATGAATTGACGCGAACCGGTTCGGCCACACGTTCGATTCTCGATTGGACCTCTTGGACCAGTGGTCCAATCTGGTCTTCACAACATTGCTTTTCAGCTCATTGTGTCTTTCTTGCTCATCATTGGTCTTTACTATTCGTGATTATGTATTCTTGCTCATAATTGTTCGTCATTGTGTGTTTTTCTTGCTCGTCATTTTTTTTTTACCTTTTTTAGAATAATAAATTGTGTTACTATAACAACTTGGAAGTAGTTTTGCAACTTATGGTAAACTCCTGGTTACTATATATAAACCATTATTGACCAATCAACAACGAATTGTCTAGCGTTAAATTGTCACACTAATAACCGACTAAAAAGTCTGAATCCTGATTTTCCAAAATGATGTTGGGGGAAAATTTATTCAACAAAATGGGTGATTTAAAAATATTTATCAAATGAGTGTTTTTAAAAACTTCGTCTATTTTCTCAATCCTAATTTCGTTGGATAAAAAACCTATTTTTGAAACAAAAATGTTCTTTAGAAAAACATAAGGAACAAGTTATAACTTTGGTATTAATCCACTGCCCGCAAACATTAAATTGTTTTTAGTTTAGTATTTTGTCTTCTACTCTTAATTTAGTCTTACGACTTTTTTCTAATATATTAAACTTCAGTTTTTAAACCGTTTTATAATTAACCTTTTTAAAATATTTTAAGTAACTTATAGTTTTTAAATGGTCTTAATAACAATGAAATATTATGTTAAGACTAGTGTTAAAAACTAGTTTTTAATTAATTTATTAATTATTATATTATATTTATCAACGTTTCGATGCGAAATCTTTTTTACGTTTACACAGATTTTTTCGTGTGGTTAATATCAACGTGCATATAATTGGAATCAAACCTTGCATTTGTCACGCCACCCGTAAGCCTTAAGTTCACTTGTTCCAATTTTAAATTAAAACTTGGAGATATGTGTTGCAACAGGATATATATTTTTTAATTTGGAATTACGTTTAAAACTTTATATCAAGTAATATTTGTATTTTTAAATTTAAAAACAAAATCAAACTTTATATAAAATTCTATTTATACCGGAACTCTTAACAAAATCAACAAATGTCTTGAAAAAAATGAATAAATATATTTTTCTAAAGAGTTCTTTGTAGTCAAACGATACGAAACCATTAAAATCATTTAACAATATTAGATTAATAAAAGTGAAGAGAGTTTTTACTATTAGAAAAGAAATTGGATTACTAAATTTAAAGCCAGACGTCAAAATGTACAATGAAAAGCACTTTAAAATTTTTACGGTGATAAATTAATTAGGAATCTTTTAACACGTTTCGTTTCTAATTTCTTAATGAACACTTTTTAAATCAAAATGTTTTTATGGGGAATTCTGCACACACCGCTTTTCTCTGGGCTAAACCGATTCAAACGGTCACGGTTAGGGCTCCCTGTGATCGTTCAGTCGGGTGTGAGACCTAACTGTCACGGTGAGGCCTAACCGTGACAGTTAGAGCACAGACTAATCTAGGGATCCGTTGCAATTATTGTCCAATAATTGGGTATGTAATTAATGGGGAATTAATTAGGGTTTTGGGGGCTATATATGTCACGGTTTGGCCAAACCGTGACATATTGCATATATTTTCTATATTTTTTTAATCATAACAATTTGTTTGTATTTTAATTTTATCATACGTTTAACTTAATCGTAACTCATAAGTTTGTGTTTTGTGCTTATTAATAATTTATCATATTACAAGTATTTATTTATTATTAATGTGACGGTTTTGTGTTTAATTTGTTTACAAGTTTGTAAAAACCGGTTGTCATTATACAGACATATTATATATATTTTCTAAATTTGAGTAATCATACTAGTTTGTTTTTATTTTTATTTTATCACACGGTTAACCTAATCGTAAAATACGAGTTTGTGTTTTGTGTTTATTATTAATTTATCATATTACAAGTAATTTTTATGTTTAATTATTTATTAAACAAGTTGGTTGTTATTTTATCACATGGTTAACCTAATCGTAAAAATCTGTTGTTATCAAACATATACAATTAACATTATCAACATTACAAATATAAAACAAACAAACAAAGAAACACAACCAAACAAACACAACCAAATATACAAGCCATCATAACTGAAACTGCATATATATATACAACAAGTTTTTACATACAAAAATAAATAAAATACAAACAAAATACCTATGTCGTCCGGAAAGCAACCTCCGCGGGCGCACAACCATCCGCTATGTCGTCCTCGTCCAGCTCCACAAGTCCCTACTCACGGGGACGGAATGTGAAGGTGCAGTACAACTCTACGGTGAGTTCTCGATGGGCATGGTCGCCCATCCCGAACAGCTGCTCCCACGGGCCGTCCTCGCCGATGATCTCAAAAAATCGGTCGCGCTCTCCAACGAGCTGTAAGAACTACTCTGACAAGACGGTCTCCGTGCTGGCGCTCGTCCTCTCAGGGTCCTGAACCGCTCGTACGGTGTAGTCCCCTACTCGAACTGTAGCGTTATGCAGTCATCAATCCCGGGGATAAAAGTATCGTCGGCATCCATCTCTGCGAAAAAATACGTATTTATCATTATTTATAATGTTTATAAAATTAATGGTTGACGGTTAATTATTATTATTATATTATTGGTATTATTATTAATATTTCTATTATTACTATTACTATTATTACTATTATTATTATTATTATTATTATTATATTATTATTATTATTGTTATTATTATTATTATTATTACTATTATTATTATTATTTCTATTATTACTATTACTATTA
>BJCO01362803.1:0-27133 GCA_018326465.1 Flaveria floridana
AAATCATGCATACGTAAATTCTTAATATATAGGCACGTATGTAACATGCATAATATATATATAAATCATGGTTGTAACGTAATATAAATAAAATTTCTCGACGTAATATATAGAATATTTTTAGGGTCGTCACAGCCGACAAGCCACCGCAACCTAAGGCTCAAAAACAACACAGGTGTGAATACACCACAGCCGCCAAGCCATCATCACCTAGGACACGATAAATATGTCATGGCCGACAACCGTGTGCTCATACCCGATGATGATGGCGAAGGTGGGTTACCGGAGACTACAACCCCTCCCACTCCGAATCCCTCACAACCCCCTTCTCCTCGATTTGGGGGTTTCTTCGATCGGGCGTCATCGAAAAATGGGTGGTCACTGAGTCCACCCAAGGGAACTCACCGACTATAGCAATGACATAAGTCGGATTTGCCGGAGAGGCAACCGCCTCCACCTGTCCACCACCGTCACAACACATTTCAATTGAAAACCCCAATCTCCATATTTGATTCTTATTTAAAGCACATATTGAGAGGCCATAATGGAAATTACACAAAGTTCAGTGATCAAAATCAAATCAACCAGAAGCCTCCTGCTCATTCATTTGCTTTTTAAATATGTAAGAGAATAACTTAACTAAAACAAATACATATAACCAATTTATTAAAGAACCCGTGAAAAGAAGGAATATGAAGTAATATGAATGTCCATTTTGTGTGTATACAAACCAAGAAAGTTGAATGAGAATGCAAGAATCTACGAAATCTAATTCCATATTTTCTGTTTTGTACATATATGAATGTTCCATAAAAGCATGATAGTGCGTTGTAACACAAGATAAAACATTTTAGGAAAATAAGTTTTACTTTAGATACAAAGAAAAAAGTAATAATTAAGTTAGGTGTGAATTTCAATTTAGTAAAGAGTATGAAGTTTGAAATTTTAACTTTTAATGATTATTAGAGTGAAATGTTAACACCAAAATATGCTACTTTCGGTAACTTTCTGTTAAATTAGGATGAAAATTTTGTGTTAATACTTAAAGCCGTTATAAAAAAAAATTGGTATCCAGATGCTGTTTTTTAAAACAATAGAATATATAAAAACAACCACCCACTAGCAAGGAGCTAGATAGGGAGAAAAAGAAAACATTACAATATTGTCAATAGAGGGTTTTGTAATCATACACCCAACTGATACAAGAATCACAATTTACATTCTAAAACCATAACCACAAGAAAGTGACAACGGAATCGAATAAATAATTCCGTTTTTAATAGAAGTCGAAAATATGAGTTTGTTACCGTCCTTCATAATCACTTCAAGAATTATCTTATTAACTTTGATCATCCTGCTTGAAACCATCCATGTCAATAAGTATAAAGGAATTTTTGAATCCGATATATTCACATTTACCCGGTTTTTAATAGCTTTTTATAAACTTGAAGCTAACCTTACAACCAACAAAGAAATGATCATTAGATTCCACTTCTTTATCACAACAAACACGTAGCAGAAAAGGAACATCAATTTCTCTTTTGTCAAGGTTGACTCGCTACAAAGTCGGTTCAAAGTTAGACACCAACGTGAATTGTTTTAGACAAGAATTTGTTCCATCTTGTATGGCCATTATGCTCCAATTGCTCTAATTATTATTATTTATTTAGAGCCTAAATTATTACTAATTTCGTATCACAAAGACTATATGTGTAATTAACTTTATTTTTATATCATATCCTGTTTGAAACACTTTGGTTATTTTGTTACCAAACTTAAACGTATACATGTATGTGAATAAAAACATCATATATTTTAAGTCATGTTAGCATATGAGACATGTGTCCATTGAGCAAACATAACCAAGCTCTTGCAAAGAAAAAAGTACATAGGCATTCTTTAAGGTAACCTAACCTCTTTTCATATTTTATTATCAAGATGAAAATATTCAATTTGAAGAAAGAGAAAACGTGTTTTCTTGCTACTAAATTTATTTCAAACGCTTATATATGTCGTATAAAATGTTTCTCGGTACGATGTGATTCTCGTATTTTCTATTCATTTTCGAGCTTGCTGCCAACAACATCCACCACAAATCGATATCGGACGTCGTTCTTGGCTAGCCTCTCCATTGCGGTGTTAATATACTCCATCTTCACAACCTCAATCGTCGACTTCACATTCTTCTCCTTGCAAAACTCCAACACCTCTTCGGTTTCTTTCATGCTACCAATAATCGCCCCAGTGATCGTTTTCCTTCCTGAAAACAAACCATATATAAACAAAAGTTGTAATTATAACTTTTTAACGACCACACAAGTTCATTAATAATACAACACAAACGCTGAGAAACCAACCGGTCATAAGCAAAGGAGAAAGAAATTCCAACGGGGCGTTAGCAATACCCAACAAGATCAACTTCCCATCAAACTTGAGCATGGAAACATAATCATCAAGATGATGACACTGGTATCGTGTAAATGATATAGTCAAGCGAATCAGCCAATGCTTGAATTCTATCTGCATCAGAGCTGATGAAATATTCATCAGCTCTAAGGACCATCATGGCCTCATCCCTCTTCTTGTCTGAAGAGCTTATAACTGTCACATGATGACCCAATGCTTTCCCAATCAAAACACCCATGTGCCCAACCCCACCTAACCCGACAATGCCACCTCTTAGCCCACTCTTCTTTAGCCCAAAGTGGCTCAACGGGCTATAGACAGTTACACCCGCGCATAGCAGTGGCGCTACATGCTCTGGTGACATCCCTTATGGTATCTTAACCACAAACCTGCATTATTACACAAACGTAATGATTTAAAAACAGAACCAGAGGCATTCATAACCGTTTATTTCATCCGTTCTAACGCAATTACTTTTGGTGGACGACCATGGAGCCAGAGAATCCACCATGGGTGGGTCGACCGTCGGTGTAAGCATCGTTGTAAGACCATATCTTCTTATCGCAGTATTGCTCCGATCCCGACTCACAAGGGTGGCAGATGTTGCAGCAGCCAACGAGAAACCCAACTCCAACGGTATCTCCCACTTTGAACTTACTAACATCTGATCCCACCTCCACCACTTCACCAACTACTTCATGCCTACAACAATAAAGAGTAAAAAAGCATATCAGTTTCTTCATTGATCCTGAAATCTAAATAATTTAGCATCAAGAACTTTGATCTGAATGACTGACCCTGGAACCATGGGGTAATTGGAACTCCCCAAGTCATTTTTAATCTGATGGTAATCCGTATGGCAAACACCGCAGCAGATGACCTTGATCAAAACATCTTCTGCTCCTTTTTTCCTGCCAATTCTTGTACAAATTACTTACATATTCACTCACACAAACACACAAGTTATTATCTTTTTTTTTTATTGAACTTCATGTGATTATCATTTGCAATTCATTCTCTGTCACAGGCAAGTGTATAAGTACAGAGAGAAAGAAAGAGATGCCTGAGAGTAAAGGGTGTAGGGAGAGAGAAGAGCTGAAGGATCTCTTGCAGCCCATCCTGTAGTCTTTCTAGCATCTTTCAAGTTACCCATTTGTCTAAACACTATGATAGCAATTGTATAAGTATATATAGGAAGATGAAAGGTAACCTAGGGAAAGATTACAAAATATTTTTGGTGAGATTTGGTTTATGAAATTATATTATTACATGCGTGTAAACTTGATGAAAACTTATAGCTACTGGATTTATTTTCCAAATCTGTATGTTAGTTTTATAATCATATATATAAAGAGAGTATAAATTTAATTTATATAGGCCAGGTGTAAATGGTAGTAAAAAATAAAAACTAACTTATACTTCATTCAAACATGTGTCATGTTTAATCCAAGTTAGAAGAAACATGTTGACGACGAAAACTATGTTACGATTTAAAAAATGGATGTATATAACGTGCTGGCTTCTTATCAAAAGTATTATGTATTTTTAAACTGTATGTACAATATCGTTTTCTTCATCCCGCGTGTTAAAGTTTTATTAAATATGTACTTCCCTTCAATTTTTCCAAGAAATGCACCGGGCAACAAACTAGTTGTCTTACCGGATCACTGGTGTCGCATAGGTTGAGTTTTATATAAATATTTTTGACAATATAAACAAAATGGAGGTAAAAAGCTTATACAAATATCAAAATCATTGAGTTTTTTAAACTAAAAGCTTATGTATATTAATGCAAAGTAAAGGTACTTTTTATATAAATATCATTGACAACATAAACAAAATTATGAGGTAAAAATTAATAAGTATTTCTCAATGTGTATAAAAGGTTTAGAGGGATTACAAGGATTGAGTTGTTTATACAATTCTAGATGTTGCGCGTACATGTTTTGCCATCCATCTACATACACAACTCTGTGATGGGCCTAATATGTCGAAATACAAGGCATAGGGCACTCTCCATTTAACTTCACCATAACATAATGGTTACCATACACATGTGCAATTGTAATTTTTTGATGATGATTTTCAAACCTTTTAATAGAAAAGCAAGTTATACAGCATTGACTACTCAAGCAATGAAGAATCACATCAAAAACTTGTTTTCAATTAGGATACAAGTATTAGGCATACCAATGACGCTATCACATCCATTCTTGTCAAACAACAACAACAATAGCAAACATACCTAGTATATCCCACTAGAAGCAGGGTCTAGGAGGGGTTGGATGCTGGTAAATCTTACCTCTATCTTTTAGGATAGAGAGACCGCTTCCAATGAGACCCCCGGCTCGAAATGGGAAAAAAGCCATAAGATTACTGGTACAATTCATATATTTCAAATAATAGTTTAGCAAAACACAAGGACATATAGACCCGCATGTACGTCTCATGCAATAAACAAAAGGCAGACAGATTTTTAAAATAAAAATAAAAAGCGCACACTCAATAATATTACTCCTAATTACTCTGCTCTGTGATTTCCCTAAAAGCCCCTATTTTTAGTCTTGTATTAGCACTTCACATATAAAGGAAACGGAGAGTCTACCTATGTCACAAGCATGCGCTATCTCAACCGATTCCCACTAACAGTCCTTAACGTTAATTCTACACCTCCAGTCACTCTTATCCTCGATCATGTGCTCAGAAAGTTGTAACTCTAACATGTCCCGCCTAATCAACTTCTCCCACGTCAACTTTGGTCTTCCTCTACCCTCCTACCATCTAAGACAATGTTATCTACCGTTCTAACCAGTGTTGTCATTTGTCTCCTCTTCACGTGTCCAAACCATCTCAATCTCCTATCCCGAATTTTGTCAATGATGCATGTCACCCCTAATATTTGTCGTAACACGTCATTCCTTATCCGATCCATCCTTATGTGGCCGCACATCCACCTCAACATTCTCATCTCTGTGATCTCCATCTGCCGCCTTTGTGACTTTTTCATGGCTCAACAATATGTTCTGTATAACATAGCAGGTCTTACTGCTACCCCATAGAACTTTCCGTTTAGTTTTGTTGGGAACCTCTTGTCACACAGATTCCCCGACGCTGCTCTCCATTTGCACCATTCTACCTGGACACGGTGGGCTACATCACTTTGAATTTCTCCGTTCTCTAGACATAGGATCCAAGATACTTGAATCTACTCGTTTTTGGAACCACCCGATCCTGAATACTAATTTGGATGTCCTTTTCGTTCGCACCACTAAAGTTATAATGCATGTATTCCGTTTTAGACCGACCTATCCTTAAGCCTTTACGTTCTAATACCTTTCTCTATTCTTCTAACCTATCCTTAAGCATACTTTTATTCTCTGCTATTAACATAATGCCATCAGCAAATAACATGCACCACGGAACCGGCCCCTGTATAGTTTTGGACAACTAATTCAAAACTACCATGAAAAGAAAAGGACTCAAAACTGATCCTTGGTGGAGACCCACC
This sequence comes from Flaveria floridana, assembly GCA_018326465.1. Lineage (NCBI taxonomy): Eukaryota > Viridiplantae > Streptophyta > Magnoliopsida > Asterales > Asteraceae > Flaveria > Flaveria floridana. The sequence continues at coordinate 5,915 of BJCO01362803.1, forward strand.
TCCCCTGAAAAGAAATCAGTGTCACCCACCGGCGCACGCACACACGTTTTTGCCCCGTCGACATATCTTTGACTAACGTAATAAGTTTTCGCTGCACACTATCATAGGTTTTTTCCAAATAAGTTTTCGCCCCGTCGACATATCATAGGTTTTTTCCAAATAAGTTTTCGCCCCGTCGACATATCAAAACTGATCCTTTCTACCCTGTAGGCTTTCCCAAATAAGTTTTCGCTGCACACTATCATAGGTTTTTTCCAGGTCGACGAAGACAGTATGGAGATCCTTCTTCTTTTCTCTATATTTCTCCATTACCCTTCTTATGATGTGTATGACTTCCATTGTAGAGCGCCCATGCATCGAGTTGATAACTCTTTCCTAAAGTTTCATAGTATGACTCAGGAGCTTTATTCCCCTGTAGTTTGTGCAAACTTGAGCATCCCCTTTCTTCTTATATAAGGGAACTATAGCGCTATTCCTCCACTAATCCGACATCTTCCCAGTCTTGAAGATAGTGTTGAATAACTCTGTTAGAAATTGGAGTCATTCTTCCCCTAGACACCTCCACACCTTAATTGGTATGTTGTCTATCCCCACTGCCTTAGCCCTCCCCATTTTCTTAAGGGCTTTCCTCACTTCCTCGCTTGTAATGCTTCGACGATAATAGTTATTTTGTTGTGTTATTTGAGCTGTTTGATCGACTTTTGCTTGTTGACTATCATTCCCTACATTGAAAAGTTCATGGAAATAAGTTTCCCACCACCGTTTGATGTCCTGCTCTTTCACCAAGACTTTCCCATCCTCGCCTTTTATAAACTTTACTATTCCCAAGTTCTGTCTCCTACGCGCCCTAGCCTTGGTAATCCTAAACATTTCATACTCTCCTTCCTTCGTCTCTAACACCTTGTACATCCTCTCATAGTTATTTTAAGGGCTTTCCTCACTTCTTCCCAAGTCCTGTCTCCTATGCTCCCTAGACTTAGCCCTCTCCATTTTCTTGAGGGCTTTCCTCACTTCCTCGCTTGTAATGCTTCGACAATAACCGTTATTTTGTTGTGTTGTTTGAGCTGTTTGATCATCTTCTTCTTGTTGAATATCATTCCCTACATTAAAATTTTCATGGAAATGAGTTTCCCACCTCCATTTGATGTTCTGTTCTTTCACCAAGACTTTCCCATCTTCGCCTTTTATAAACTTATACTATTCCCAAGTCATGTCTCCTACGCTCCCTAGCCTTGGCAATCCTGTACATTTCATTCTTGTCAAACATGAAGAAAATAATTAAAAACAACAATATAATTTAATTTATATAGTTAGAATCGAATGGATCTCTACACCTTTCGTCTTCCTTATATTTAATTGCTTTACGATAAGATAAGCAACATCAAGCCACACTCCACCATTAAACTCAACCCATGAACCCTGCTACTATTAGATTCCTTGACTTGCGACTTAGGAGAACTAAATTATACTATCTGATTTAAGAAATAGAATAAATCCATTATATTACCTGATTTATGGCTTATAGCAGACGTATGGATATTTTAGGGGCTACAAACATGATAACATGGACGCAAACCTAAAGTCTTATCTATCTGCATGCTTCTTATGTTTAGCTTAAGACATAGGTTCAGTTAAGGGATATGCTAGATTTTGATTTGTATGAATCTTGTTTATCATGATGTTTCCTTATTCCAAAACTTCCTTTCTATAATGAAAATGTCTGAGTTTGTGCTTTGCTCTATGATGTGACCTTGGTTCCTTTGCCTGAGCTATGACACTAGTGTTGTCACATCATATATCAATAGGCTTCTATATGTTAGGCACCACATCAAGATTAGCAATGAACTTTTTCATCCAAGCAGCCTCTTTTGTAACATCTAATACTACTACATATTACAACTCATAGTGGATTGAGCTAATACACTCTAGTTTGAACCTTTCCAAGTTATAGCTCCACCATTCAAATTGAATACATATCACGTTTGTGATCGATAATTATCTCGGTCTATTTGGAAGCTAGCATCAGTGTAACACATAACTATCAGCTTGTCTTCCACTCTTCCATATATCAGAAATATATTCTTAGTCCTTTTTAAGTATTTAAGAATGTTCGTTACAGTAATCGTGTGACTCTCACCCAGATTATGTTGATATTTACTCGTCATACTCACGCAAATGATACGTCGGGTTTATTACATAACATAACATATATAATTTAACTAATCAAAGAAGCACATGAAACTCTTTCCGTATTCTTCTTTTATTCTTTTATTTGACGACGCTAGTTACCATTCATTATGGTTTTATATGCCACTGGCAAGTTTCTTATCTTGGAATTTTGCATTGAGAAACATCTAAGGACCTTAGAAATATATGTACAATCTAGTAGTAATTATCTATACAGATAATTACTACTAGATTGTATGTGGCTTCGCCAACATCTTTCAATTACGTGTGCTTATCAAGATTTTACATCATTAAGCATTTGTACATTGTTTATAGTGATTAGTATGTTATCCACATACAAAATGTGTAAAATAATGTGGCTCCCACTTACCTTCTTGTAAACACAAGGCTTATCTTCATTTCGTATAAACCCAAACTCTGTGATTTTCGGATCAAAATAGAGATTTCAAATTCAAGATGCTTCTTCAATCCATAAATGGATTTATTCAATTTGCAAACCTTATTAGGATTCTTTGGATCCTTAATGGTTTTACCATATAGACACATTCAACAAGTTGTCCATTCAGGAATGTATTTTTAACATCCATTTGCTATATCTCATAGTCATAATATGTAGTATTGGCATTTATTAGACTTAAGCATGGCTACTTGTGAGAAAAGTTTTTATAATCAACACCTTGATTATAAGTGAACCTTCTCACAACTAGCCTTGCTTTATATGTTTTCACCTTTCTGTCCATGTTGGTCTTCTTCTCGAAGATATGTTTACATCTTACAGTTTGACATTTTAAAGGAAGATCAACCAAGTCCCATACATTATTATCATACATGGATTTTATCTTTGTGCCTATGGCTTTTAGCCATTTTTGGATTTAGAATCTAAAATTGTATATTTGTATATAGCATGTTCATCTTGATCCACTATCAAGATGTCAACATTCTCATGAATTTCGATATATCAATAGGTTTCATGTTGATCTCTAGTATTTCTGTGTATGCTGGGAATAACAGCCGACTTCTGAATCCTCTCATGTTTAGGTTGATTGGTAGTTCGAGTTTGTGATTCAGTTATGAGTGTTTTATGGATTTCCTTAAAATCCATATAATTTTCTCCAATCCCTCGTGCAAGGAGTTCATTCTCTAAAAAGACATCTTTCGTTACATGAAAACCTGGTTTTCAGTAGGATTTTAGAAATAGTAACCGATTGTTATTAGGTATCCAAAGAAAAACATTTTATCACCTTAGGGTTCAAGCTTATCTGAAGATTCACATGTAACATAGGCGTTGCATCCCCATACCCTAAGGTAGGACACTTTAGGTTTGATCTAGTGCCAAATCTAATAAGGTGTTTTGTCTACCTTTTTAGTCAGAGGTAGATTAATTATTTTAGCGATAGTCTCAAGAGTGAAACTTCAAAAGGAGTGTGGCAACTTTTTACAAAATATCATTGATCGAACCATACCTAATAATGTTTGATTTCTCCTTTTAGACACACCATTAAGTTGTGGTGTTCTGGATGGAGTGAGTTATGAGACAATCCTACATTTACTTAAATGTTTTCCAAGTTCTTGAATAAGATATTCTCCACCTTGATCTGATTGAAGTATCAAAATTGTTCCACCTATCTAGTTTTGTACTTCACTATGACATTGTACATTTCAAACATTTTATGGCTATACTTCATAAGATAAACATAATCACATCTAATGAAATCATTAATAAATGTAACAAAGTATCTCTCTTCATTTTTGCCCATTGATCTAAAATGAACCACCTACACCTGTATGCACAAGTCTTAATGAATCCTTAGCCCTTTGACCAACACTGATAAAATGAGATTTGATCAACTTTTCACTTAAGCATGATTCACATTCATCAAAAGACTTTTGACATGTGGAATCTAAAATTCTAGCAGTCAGAAGTATTTTCATGCTATTGTTGTTTGTGTGTCCAAGTCGACAATGTAACAGGTACGCATCATTGAAATCTAATTTCATACGTTTATTGGAGATGTTGTATATAACGTTATTTTTACGGAATTTTATCTCACAGATTCTATTATGTGGTTTTGTATTAAAGTAAAAGACATCAGTTAAATATGTAGAAATATAATGACTATTAAAAGCATACTTGAAACCATTTTTATACAAAGCAGAAACTAAAACAATATTCCTAGTCAAACTAGGTAAGTAACAAACATTACTCAAAACAAGTTCAAATTCATTACAAAGAAAACGAACAAATTCTCCTACTGCCTTCGGAGCAACCTTTTGTCCATTTCTAACATGCAGTTCCAAGTGACCTTGTTCTAGCTTTCTAAACTTCCTAGCATGGTTACACATATAGGAAACCAGTTGGGTCAACTACATAACTCTCTATTTGAGGTCACATGATAGACATTGTCTAGCATTGGAATGTGTAACCCCAACTATGCCCACTCAAACGATTTAAGTGATATTAGCCCTTAATTTATAACCGTAAACTAACCTAAGTGACTTCTTATTTTAAAATCTATGGATATATGAAATCAACCTTATTGTTAAATTACCTCATGCGAGAGGATTTGATTATTTGATCAAACAACAACATTAATCATATTATTTTAAGACATAAAATGTTTTAAGACGTGAAATGAAAATCAACAAATAGAGTTGATTATTTAGAAATTCTAGAAATCATTCTACATATATTTCTGAAATTAAAACTCTAATTGATTTCCAAGGAATAAATTCCCCATAAAAATCATATAGTTATGTGAAAACTAAAGAAGAGCAAGCAATAACATGGCTTTACATATACGTAACACATAGGTTATGTATATAAGAATTTCTCCCTCGACATAGTGTTACCTAAATGTAACACCCCTCATTCTTGTATTTATTGTTGGGTCTAATAAGGCTGGTGCAACCAAAACAAACACTTAAACTTCATTTTGGTACAATTTATAAAGGACTTCCGAAGACAAAGCTGCATTTCCGAAGACAAGTCCACCGCCTTCCGAAGCCAAGAGTAGAAGATCTTCCGAAGAGAAACTTAGTCTTCCGAGACTAAGTTTACCCTTCCGAAGTATATAGAAGACAAAGACTAGAAGCAGCTGATTCGAAGGAGTTGTTCCTTCCGAAGACAAAGCTGCATTTCCGAAGACAGGTCCACCACCTTCAAAAGTTTACTTACCTTCGAAAGTAACAACTGTGAAATGAGGATATAGTAGGGTGTCTGTCAGTCAACTGCTACACTAACAGACTGCATGGAACTTCTCCATGCGGGTATGTTTGACCTTACTTTATCCACTGCTCATCCATCATAGATTAGTACAGTTACCAACCTTAGTTGGTAACAAAAGGTAAGTCATGGGCTTGTCATGACTACCTAATACTAGGATAATACTTTATCTTAGTTTACATACTTCTAGCATTTGTAGTATTTTGTCTAGTTGTATTTTCCAGGTGGTTTTCCAAGTATAACCGGCTGTAGATAGTAGTATATATAGTTCTCATTGTAAGTTCATTAGAGCATGCTTGTAAGAGTCTTGTAATCTGTGAGTTGAGAATTAATATATACGAGTATCTTAAAAAACTTATTCTTGTGTCTTGCTTACTTAATATATTACTATCAACTCTTAGAAGATTCTGCTTCATCGTTTGAGTGAAACCAAGTGAGTTTAAGAGAAAACCATTGTTTTAAGTGACTTGTAACGATCCTGTAATTGGTATCAGAGCTTCCAGGCTCTTGATTGAGAGATCTTACCATCCCAAATCATCTTGACTTTTCACTCATACACTCACCTAACTCAAAATGGCCACAAACCAGAAATATCTAAAATTTGATATGGGAATGATGACTAAAGCTCCTATCATCAATCTTAAAAATTTCAGATCCTGGAGGATGCGGATTGAAGGCTTCATCAAGTATCAAGACAGCCAAATGTGGAGATCTATCATTAATGGTCCTTACAAGCCAAAGGTGGCATCACCGATGGCAAAGGTACCATGATAGAAAAGGATGTTGAAGATTACTCAGATGAAGATCACAAGAAGATGGACATCGATAGCAAAGCCATGACTGTACTGCTTACAGCCATACCAAACTCCATCATGGTAGGCTTCGAGCACTACAAGACAGCCAAAGAACTCTTTGATGCTTTGACTCAGATGTACTTTGGTTCTAATGACTCCAAGGAAGACTCCATAAAGCAGCAGTTTGAAAAGTTTACCAATATTACTAGAGAGACTCTTAGCCAGCAATATTTTAGGTACATGGATCTTATCTAATCATTTTAGCCAGTTGGAGTTTCTCTTGAGAAAAGAGACTTGACAAGGAAGTTCATAAGTGCACTTCCTTAAGAGTTGACTTTCTACTGTGTCTCTATCAAGATAATAGAGAACTTGAACACTCTCACAATGACTGAACTATTCGGTATTCTTGATGGTTATTGTGTAGAGATGGAGACTCAGAAAGGCCATCAGATGAACAGAATTTCTGGTCCTTCCACTAGCAATGCCCTAGTTGTTGCTGAAGGATCAAGAAATCTCTAGTCCCAACAGCATCTGACTTACATACATCACTTTTCCTGAAACACCAAATCAAGTCCCTTTCCGGACAATTGTGCCTTTGTTTCAGGAAATGAGCATTCTAGTGATTTTTAGTTCTACCTTGAAAATTTAGAATGCTTCAGTTCTGGTGATGTTGAATATATGGACATAGTTTAACAAATGGCTTGCTGACTTATAGAGCAAATAAGTTCTTTAAAAGAACTAGAAGGTAGTTCCCTCAAAACCCAACCAATAACAAGTTTGGGTTTGACAAAAGCAAGGCCAAGTGTTACAACTGTAAACAACTTGGTCATTTTGCCAGAGAATGCAGAGCTCCAAAATACAATCCAGGAGCCACTTAAGCCTCCACATCTCATGCCACACATAAAGCTGCATCAACTAAACAACAAACTGCTACTATTGCTTAAGAAGTTGACTAGAGCTTCATGGTGCAAGAAGTGAATCGTGCTCAAGCACTTATGGCTGGAACTGATGATAGCAAGGTATATGAACATCTTTGCACTCCAGCTTGTATTGCTAAAGTCAAACTGTATCAGGACTATAACATGGAAATCAATTATGATGTTGTTGAGTCCTTAAACGTTTTAAAATCTGACTTTAAAAGGGCTGAATCTGACTATAAAATGAAAATTGAAGAGTTAGAAAGAACTGTGTCCTCTTTAAAGCATGAACAAACCAATTACAGGACTCAAATCAAAGATTTAATTTCCAAGTTAACTGAGGATCAAGCCTAGCTAGTCATAGCTGAGGCTAGAGCAAAGAAGTATTCTATTGAAGAGCATAACTTCCAAACCATCCTTGCATCATCCTCCCACTCAAAATCATGTTATCAAAACAAAGTAGGGTTAGGAACAATGAAATTACTCCACCATATTCTTATGAGTCTATAAGACAACCAAGATGTGGTAATGAAGAGCAATAGGTTCCATCTGCTGACCCCTATCTTCTGAGAGGAAGAATGATGCAAGTATGGAGGCCAATATAGGAAAAGATCAGGTAGAAAACTTGATCCTCACCTGTAATGAACAACCCTTGACCACCAAAGCCAAAACAAACAAAGCCAAGGCAGCCAGGAAAACTGCCAAGAAAGTAGCTGAATCCAAGCTGAAGATAGACCCAAAGCAAAAGGGTGTGTTTATCTCAACCAGATTCTAGGTGGTAGGAAAGTCTGATCCAGGAACGGAATGCAGTACCAGTAATCCTGTCCAGTTGAAGGATCAGAAACTGAAGGGAAAGACTGTTGAGAAGTGCATGAAACAACAGTCTGCACACTCCTCAAAAGGCAACATTGCATGCATAATGTGTGGTCTGCACAACCATATGGCTAAAGATTGTTATTACAATCCTACAAGCACACATTATGCCAATAATGTTACAAAAGAAGAAGTCACGGAAGGTTTTACATTTGGACCTTATCACATGGTTCAAATGATGAGAAAAGGAAAACTTACTTCCAAAGACAAATTACTTTCGGAAGAAAATTATTCTTCCGAAGGGAAATTAGCTTCAGAAGTAAAGACAAAGAAAAATCCAAAGAACAAGAAAATTCCTTTGAAACCTTCCGAAGTAAAGACTTCTTCGAAAGAACAGGTTTTGAAAACTTCTTCCAAAAATAAAGAAGCTTCGGAAGAAAGCTCTGCTGCTCAAGCTTCATCAAGCTCATCTTTGCTGATCAACCAAAGCATGGAATGGAAAATCAAAGAAAATGCTGCAGCCCCTACCTCTTCTTCTAAAACCATAATTGAACTCCCACGTCTACATTTTGGTTCAATTCTATCATCCTCATTGGAAGAACCCAAGACTAAAATGGCTTGGGTCTCCAATAGAAACTAACTTTTTCACCTTATATGCAGGGACATCCACTTGAAAAAAATGGAAATATCTAGAATATGGACAGTGGATGCTCAAGGCACATGACAGGGAACACATCACTTCTTCAACAATTTCAACATTTTGATGGAGGACCTGTTCAGTTTGGAGGTGAAACTGGAGGATACATTTCTGGTAGGGGAAGTATATCCAATGGTAAGTTAAAAATTGACAAGGTAAACTTTGTCAAACAGCTTGAACACAACTTGTTAAGTGTTTCACAATTCTGTGACTAAAAGCACCACATGCTTTTCATAGAATAGGAGTGCATTATTCTCAAACCTGGGATGACAATTCCTCAGGAATTGGTGCTTCTTAGATCTCCTAGGAAAGGGGATATGTACAACCTTGATATGAATAATGTTTCCCCATTGAGTGAAGTATCATGCTTTCTTTCTAAAGCAAATGGTGATTAGTCAACTCTATTTCATAAGAGAATGTGCCATGTTAATTTTAAGACTATGAACAAGCTGGTCAAAAATAACTTGGTACGTGGAGTGCCTAAAAAGGAATTTATTTGTAAGGATAATTGTGTTGCTTGTCTGAAAGGGAAACAACACAAGGTTCCTCATGAATCCAAAAAAGTGAACTCTATCACCACTCTATTACACTTGTTATACATGGATCTCTTTGGTCCTACAAGTATAATGAGCATTGGAAGGAAATCATACTGCCTTGTGATTATTCATGACTTTACCAGATATACATGGGTTTTCTTTTTAAGAACTAAGGATGAAACTACTGAAATTTTAAAATCTTTTATTCTTAAAATTGAGAACCAGATAGATCATAAGGTAAAAATCTTAAGAAGTGACCAAGGGACTGAGTTCAAGAATCAAGTTCTTGACTCAAATCAGGTGACTCTAAGGGGATCACCAGATAATATAGTGCTCCTAGAGCTCCTCAACATAATGGTGTTACTGAGAGGAGAAATAGGACACTTATTGAGGCTGCTAGGACTATGTTGGCTGATTCAAAGATGCCTCTAACATTCTGGGCAGTGGCAGTCAGCACAGCATGTTATGTGCAGAATAGAGTTCTTATAGTTAAGCCCCATAGAAAAACCCCCTTATGAGTTGTAGAATAAGAGACCACCATTCATTGGTTTTCTTAGATCCTTTGTTAGCAGATGTACAATACTTAACACAAAGGAAAATTTAAACAAAATTTGATGAAAAGTAAGATGATGCTATCTTTGTTGGATACTCTTCAAGCTCCAAAGCTTATAGTGTATACAACATTAAAAACCAACAATTTGAGGAGTCAACCAATATTGTTGTTAATAAGCACACTTCTTGTGTTAAGGCGAATGACCCTGAATATATCTTCATCTTAGAATTGTTTCCCAACTATTCTAAACCTTTTGTGAGAGTCTAATCATTTCTAGAACCAATGGAGCATTAACAAGTTGTTAGCAAAATGAGCCCAAATCTTCACCAACATACAACTTCAGAAGTCAACACCAAGTTGAAGAAGACAGTGACTTGGAGGAACCTGAAACTGTTGATCCTGCTTCACAGTAACTCATCACTAATGCTGTAACACATTCATTGAATCAGTCCTCATTGAATGAATGTGAGACAGCAGCTGGTGGTGATTTTCACAATCCTGAGCAAAACATCTCTAGCTTGGACCTATCTATGCAACTAGATGTGATTCCTAGGCTCAGGATCCACAAACCTATCCAGTTGAGAACATCATTGGGGATGTATTAGAGGGAGTAATGACAAGGAGTCACACCCATCAAGGGAATTTCTGCTTGTATTCATGCTTAATTGAGCCCAAGAAAGTGGAAGAAGCCTTAAAGGGCAATAATTAGGTTGAAGCAATGCAAAAGGAGTTGCTTCAATTCAAATGGAAAAAGGTATGGAACTTATGTCCTCTACCAAAAGGCCAAGTCCCTATTGGTACTAAATGGGTGTTCAGGAACAATAAGGATGACAGAGGTTTGATCATCAAGGACAATGTCAGACTTGTAGTTCAAGAGTACACACAAGAGGAAGGAATTGACTACACAGACGTCTTTGCACCTGTTGCAAGACTTGAGGCTGTTAGGATTTTCCTTGCTTTTGCAGCATCCAAGAACTTCACTCTCTACCAACTTGATGTGAAATATGCATTCCTTTATGGGGATATAGACAGGGAAGTCTATATGTGCCAACCACCTGGATTTGAAGATCCACAGCATCCCAACTATGTATGCAAACTAGACAAGGCATTCTATGGCTTACACCAAGCACCTAGGCTATGGTATGAGACCTTGTCTTAATTTCTACTGAAGAATGACTATACCAGAGGCACCATAGACAAGACATTGTTCATAAAGAAATCTGGAAAGGACATGTTGCTCGTACAAGTCTATGTGGATGATATCATATTTGGTTCTTCAAATGACCAAATGTGTAAGGACTTTGAGAGCACCATGAAGAAGAAGCTCGAGATAAGTTCTAAGGGCAAGATGGACTTCTTCCTTGGAATTCAAGTGAAGTAGATGTAGGAAGGATTCTTCATCAGTCAATCTAAGAATGTCAATGACATCTTAGAAAGATTTGACATGAAGGATTGTAAGCTAGCCAAGACACCTATAGCCAGGAACCATAATCTTTGTCCTGACTCTGAGGGGAGGATACTGATCAGCATCAGTACAGGGCAATTATTAGGTCTCTGATGTATCTAACTTCAAGCATACCTGATATCATGTTTGCAACTTGCATTTATGCAAGATATCAAGCTTCTTCGAAGGTGTCTCACCTGGTTGCTATCAAAAGAATTCTTAGATACCTCAAGGGAACTCCTAAACTAGGACTCGGTATCCTAAGAACCAGGATTTTAACCTCTATGGTTACACTGATAGTGATTATGGTGGCTGCAACATCAACAAGAAATCAACATCAGGAGGATGTCAATTTCATGGTAGAAGGATTATTTCATGGCCATGCAAGAAACAATCCTATGTCTCTACATCAACTGCTGAAGCTGAATACATTGTTGTTGCTAGCTACTGTGCTCAACTGCTATCATGGAAACTCCTATCCACATAGACAACAAGAGTGCCATCTCCATCACAGAGAATCCAGTGAACCACTCAAAGACCAAGCATATTGACATCAGGTATCACTTCATCCTAGATATACATGAGAAACATCTCATAAAATTAGTTAAGGTTTATTCAAATAAACAATATGTTGACTTGTTCACAAAGGCATTTGATTAACAAAGATTTAAATATTTAATTATAGCTATTGGATGATCAACCTTGACTTGATCTCTTTTGAAAACCTTTTCAAATATTCCATGGCCTTTTGTCTACATCTAAGTCGTGTTACAGAAATTTTCTTCAAAAACACTTTAAGTACGAATTCTTCCAAATAGAAATTTACCTAGAAGAGGATTTCCTCAGTCTTCCGAAGGTAAATTACTCTAAGTGTTTCTCCATCAGCAGAAGATTTTATGCCTCGTAAGAATTTTTGATAAAGTATCAAAAGCAGCTTCCGACGCTTGTTAACTTCTTGCTCCTAAACAACAATTTTACTCAAGGAAACAAATTTGCCTTCGGAAGTAAAATTTGCTTCGGAAGAATCACTTAAAGGGAACACAAGTGTTACCCTTAGGAAGATATTTAACCTTTGAAAAAAGTTTGACTGTAACGGATATCTTTTGGGCCCCACTCTGTAAAAAGGTAAAAGATTGTGTTAGTAGAAGAGGATGTTGTTGAATTATTTAAATGGATTTATCTTGCCGCCTAATCTTATCAAAACCTAAGCCATCTTGTCAACATCATTACCCCTTATCCGATAAAATTTTATCTCCATTTATACATAACCTCTGACCATCTCTCTCCTTTCTTACTGTTACAGAATTTTCTACCACTGATTTACAGAGCTAACTCCCAAATTTCCCCCAAATTTCATTCATTCTCTTCACAATTCCTCGGATAAACCAGATACTATGAAACCATGGCCCTTAATTCTCAATACAATCAGGTCGCGATCCTTGATTCCACCAAGGATGTCGACTATGCCCAAATCATCCAGTTCCTTTACCAATCAACATACTTTACCGCCCTCACCGTGAACCCCCTGTTTTCTCCAACCATATGGCCGATTTCTAGTCACATGTAATGAGTGAAACCCATAATAATCAACGGGTTATTCGGTTAATGATATGCGGCCAGGAACTGATCATCAGTGAGACCACCATCCGGGAGCATCTGGAGCTCCATGATACAGGTGCCCCTATTGACTTCCGTCACTTGGATTTGGTAGAATCCTATCTCTAAATAGGCTATGGAGGCGATGTGCACAGATCAACTGTTTATAAGTACAATTTCTCTTATAACTAGAAGTTCCTGTTGCATATTGTTCTCCATAACCTGTCTAACAAATTCGGGGGATAGGATCAAATCCCATACGATTTGGGGTGCCTAGTCAATGGAATGGCGAGGAACCTTCGGTTTAATTACTCACAGTTTGTGCTGCTGAACTTGATCAGCAATAAAAACCAGGATTCCTTCTACATGTATCCCAGATACATACAGCACTTCATAAACTGTGAACTGGCATGACAAGCTCTAATTTTCCCACACTCTCCAAGTTCCTCAAATGAAACCTACAATCTTCAAAACTTTGAAGAAGGTTTTAACTCATTTCACTGGAAGATTCACTGATCTTCTTCCTAGTATGTTTGAGCAAATTGCTTATGGTGACATCTCTGCAGGCCCAGCAAGTGATGAACCCCAACCAGATTCACCCATTATCTACCGTCCCATACAGCTCACTAACCATAGACGCCCCAAACGAACCCTTGATCAATCTACTCTGATTGATCAAGCTCCCTTTGTTTAATCCAAAAAAACTAGAGTGGAATCATGGGCTCCCACTCAGTCAGGGGTCCTACCATCTTCCACCATAAACCTCAATGTCATGGTTGAGTCTCCTTAGTCTCAACCAGACTAGCCCACAACCCTAGCCTCAAGCCCTCAGGGTGAGTCTCAACATTCTCCCGAGCAGCCAAAAAAGGATAGCCACATCATGAAATCCATTGCTTATGCAAGGGAATCCTTAGGTGCTGACCAAGGTCCCGGGTCAATAGATATACAAGCTACATCCTTTCTTGACCTTCTTACCCATCCTGATGAGGATATCATACTCCATATGGGCAATGAAGTAGATCCATCTCACCACTCTTAAGATCAACAGAGCCCTTTGGAACCTTTGATATTTAGCCCCAATCAGGGAGCCAGTACTGAGGCGAGTCCCATAGATGTGGAGGGGACTCATGTGGATGAATTTGCCACTACTGAGAGTGCTTCATTAGCCTCTCTGGGTAGTGGTAACATAAGTCAGCCTTTATCCATAGCAACTTTGCATCTCAGTGTTTCTAAAGGAGACATTTACTTGCAGAGGAACCCTGGGTGCCAAGAAAAAACATCAGGTGGTGTGGAGGAACATACTCAGTATGTTATCCCATCTCCCCATGATTCCTCACAAGTTGATGAGGGTAGTCCGTGACACACCGTTGAATATATACTCTCCAAAATCTCAAACCTTGAATCCAAGGTTAAAATTTTGGAAAGTAGATCTGTCACTCAGTAACTTGAGATTAACACTCTCAAGGCACAACTAGCTGAGAACATATAAAGAGATCTGTTAGGCATGTACGCACTCAGGTCTCTATAAGCTCTTCCTCAAGCTCATCTAACTCTCAAGATGATGCTACCAAAAAAGGGGAGAGTTTGCAAGGACAAAGAACTGATGACGAGACATCTGCTCACTCTTTGGAGCAGTTGTCAACTCAGGAGGAGATGTCTGTTCACTCTTTGGAATAGACATCAACTCCCATGGAGCCAATCATTGCCACTACCTCTCCTTTTGAAGTCACTTCTTCACACCCATATATCACAGCACCCGTATTTCCCCCACCTTCTTCAATTCAAATGGATTCTAGGTTTCTCATCAACTTCCTAAATTACTTAAACCAATTTCTAATGAGATCCTCATTTGAATATCCCCTACAAGATGACACTCTAACCTACTTTGGAGCTTAGAAGCTTCAAAGGCTAACTGCACCTCCTACCTCTGAGAAAGATGTTGGTCAACCTAAAGGGTGTGTGGAACTCGAGATTCACTTCAAAGGAAAAACACAAATTGATGGCCGTGCATCTGACTTGGAAGGGACAGGAAGTGCAGTTGCTTCCGAAGATTTGGAGGTTACTTCCGAAGCTAGTTTACCATCTACTTCCGAAGCCATTAAGGCTACTTTAAGGCTACTTCCAAAGCTAAGGAAACATCTTCCGAAGCTGAGATTAAGGTTGCGGAAGTAATAGTAAACCTATCCACCACCATCTCAACTATGCCACCAACTCAAACTCCACTCAGCCAACTTGAATCCTCCAAGCCAGAGTCTCCAAAATCTTTAGCTTCCTCTGACCATAAAGGAAAGAGAAAATGACAGCCGAAGAGCTTGAGGAGGAGAAAAGGTTGGCCAAACTCAAAAGGAAAGGGCAATCTGTCTCTGAAAAGCTATTGGCTGCTAGTAGAAAGGCATCAATAGCTGCTCAAGAGCAGATTGACAACCAAAGATGAGTGGAGATTATAGACAGACTCATCAGTATAGGAGTAAAGAGTGAAGAAATACTCTTACTTCCATATGATGAGCTTTTAAAACTAGAGAAGGAAACCTTGCTGCAAAATGAAAGAAAGGAAGCAGAAAGGTTGGCTAAGGAAGAAGAAAGGAGGAGGAAGAAGGAGGAAGACAAAGAGAAGGCAAAGGCCAAGGAGAGAGCAGAGAAAATAGCATTTCTCTGCTCTAGGGGATTCAACAAAGAAGTGCTGGCCCTCATGACTTAGATACCATCTTGTTCTTTTTCAAACAAGAACAAGAAAAGATCATGAAGGAGAAAAAGAGGGAAGCCAGAGAAAAGGAGAAGGGAAAGGTGGAGGAGGTTGCGAAAGCTGCTGCCAAACGGGCTGAGCATAAGGAATGGATGAAATCGCCAGAGAAAAGGAGAAGGGAAAGGTGGAGGAGGCTGAGAAAGCTGCTGCCAAATAGGCTGAGCATAAGGAATGGATGAAATCCTACCTTAAAGGCCATGGCTTCTCAGCCAAGCAGGTTACCTCCATGGCAAAAAGACTCTCCAACAACATATCAGTGCAATCAAGGCTAAATTCGTTCGGGGATCCAGCAGGAGGTGCCCTAGAAACCAAGTAGTAAAAGGATGGTTCCAAAACCAAAACTATCATCCAAACCTAAGCCTACCCTCAAACCAAGACAGACATCCTTACCCTAAACCACTTAACCACCTACACCTTTCCCTTTCCCTATAAAGCCTGAACCTACTAATGAACCCTATACTCTAGAACCCTCCAGCTACCTCAAATCCTGAACCAACTACCTCACCACCATCACCATCTGTCCTAAAACCTAAAAGCAAACCCAAAACAGAACAATCACCCAAACCCAAACCTCCAACTCAAACCAAACCCTCAACCTAACCATCTTCTCAATCATCCAGTCCCTTGACCGTGAAGGAGTATAGGAGATCCAAGAAAGGCTTAACCACTACACAAGGTTGAGTTCTATTTGTTAGGAAGACAAGCTAATAGAATTAAAATACATTGACAATTCTATCATCCTTCTATCAAGAGAAGCTTTCTTTGATCTTCCCACTAGAACCCTGGACCAGTCTCTCATTCTTCTCACTCTTAACCAAAGTGTTCTAACTGATGAGGAGAAGAACCAGCGCAACTACTACATAGCAGTAGATTTGATCTTGCAGAATTAGCAGACATACCATTCTCCGATCCCTCCAATCCTCCTATTACTTCTCTCACCAGAAATCACATAACCCATATGAGAGAAGTGGAGGTGAAGAAAAGAGAACATGCAATAAAGGAGGCAACCCTCATCAAAGGGAAGACATTTCTACAAATGGTCCAATGACCAACCTTTGAGCCTATAGTTAGATGGGTGTATGACTCCAACACCCATCAACTAATTCTTTATAGGGGGATTACCTCCGGATTCATGTTGTCCGAACTAACAGACTAGATCTGTTATCAAAGGAAGAACTGAATCAAAATCTCACCATTGCCATAGAAGAAAACAAAGAAAAGAGTGCAGACTTTCTAGCATTGGTGAGGGAAACTCTGAAGAAGAAGGAGAAGTGAATGTTTTGGTAGCATCAGCCTAGGGGGAGTTTGTTGGGTCTGATAAGGCTAGTGCAACCAAAACAAACACTTAAACTTGATTTTGGTAAAATTAATGAAGGACTTTCGAAGACGAAGCTGCATTTCCGAAGACAAGTCCACCACCTTCCGAAGCCAAGAGTAGAAGATCTTCCAAAGAGAAACTTAGTCTTCTAAGACTAAGTTTACCCTTCCAAAGTATATAGAAGACAAAGACTGGAAGCAGGTAATTCAAAGGAGTTGTTCCTTCCGAAGCCAATGTACCATTGGAAGATTTTATGTCTTCGGAAGTTTACTTACCTTTGAAAGTAACAACTGTGAAAGGAGGATAAAGTATGGTCTCTGTAAGTCAACTGCTACACTAACAGACTGCATGGAACTTCTCCATGCGGATATGTTTGACCTTACCTTATCCACTGCTCATCCATCATTGATTAGTAAACTTACCAACTTTAGTTGGTGACAAAAGGTAAGTCATGCGCTTGTCATTACTACCTAATACTAGGATAATACTTTATCTTAGTTTACATACTTCTAGCATCTGTAGTACATTACTTATGTTTATTTAAATGTTACTAAATTGATTTACCGTAAACTCTTGAACTCACCAACCATTGTGTTGACATTTTAGTTTGCTATGCACAGGTCGAGGTTGACTGCAGCCATAGGAGCATGCACGGGTCTCATACACATTCTTAAAACTGATAACATTAGTATTTTTTAATTGTTTACTTTGGTATACTTCATGGTTTGGTGCGTGTTTTCCAATTTACATTTTCAGTACCTTATGTTTGAATTTTTTACAAACGCTTCCGCATGATTTTAAAACTTTATGAACACTATCTGGTTTTTCTATAATTGACTCATATAGGTCATTATGAGTAATTAATGACTTGGATCCTGGTTTGTTCACACGCCTCGTGATATGACCCTGTACGTGGAAATTGAGGGTGTGACAGATTGGTATCAGAGCCATTGGTTATAGCAAACTAGGTTGCATTACGCATATTAGTCTATAACCGCATAGTCTATTAGTTACTCGTTCTTTATCCCTACTATATACTCATTGCAATACACATCACGTACACTTCAGTATGGCATCATCATCATAAGTTGTGGTTAAGAGACCAACATGTTCTGATTCCCCTTCATGTTTTGATTCCCATCTTTCTCCTCTTCTACCCGACTGAGGACCTGAATGGCCTAGATTTCCCTAGATGGATTGTGATATCCATGGGACTGGAGCAATTACCCTAGATATGTAGACCGTATGATATATAGGGTGCATGTCCCTAATAAGAGACCAAGGAATAAAACTACATTTGAGCATTCTACACTTTCCCTCCCTCTGATAAAACAACCTACAGAGTAGGTGATTACAGCTTTAGTTGCTGCCTTGGACACAGAGAAACGACAAAATCAGTGGCTTGGTGAGTTGGTCGATGATCTATGACATTAGATACATTAGATGAAGAAAGAAGTGGCAAAGGTGATGGTCTTGCAATATAAGTGCTATGAACATCAATGCTCTTTGACTGATATGATGACCCAGATGATCCATCGTTCAGAGGCTAGAGACAATACCATCCATGATTATGGGGTAAGACTTGGTGATTTGGAGACATAGTTCGCGGCAATGAACCTAGCCATGGAACCCGAGGCGGAACCTGAAGAGGAGCCTGAGGAAGAGCAAGAGGAAGAGACAGAGGAAGCCCCGGAGGAAGAAGAGCCTGAAGAGATGGAGGAAGACAGTGATGGACCTGATGTCCTAGACTAATCTTCACTTACATTTGACTTAGACTACGTGGTGTTTTTCCTTTGAAAACCTATGTGGGAAGGGTTGTTTCCCACACAACTGAAAAACTAAAAGTTTTGACATGGATTGAATATTTTGTGAATTGGATACAATTTATTTACCTTTGGTTATTATTTTAGTTATAAATATTGTGATTGATGAACTGCTTTATTTTCTTACTATTTACTATGCTTCAATGAGATGAATATATTACATGTTACTCATTTTTGTATTTGTGAATGTAAAGTGAAAATGGAAGCCGGTGGTAGTGGATGTGGTCGTGGATGTGGCGCCAGTCGTGGGCGTGGAGTGGCAGCTGTCAACATGACTCCCGTAGAACTGGCTGCCCTAATCAATGAGCATGTGCAGGCGGCAGTGGCTGTAGTACACGCTGCACAAGTGCACGCTGCACGACCAGTAGGTAAGTAATACAAGTGACTTGACAAACACTCTAGTTGCTTGTTTAAACTATTAAACTAAATGTTTCGATTTGTTAGAACAGGACCCCCACCCTGTACCTACAAATCCTTCATAGATTGTAAGCCCCACACCTATAGTGGAGCTGAAGGGGCTATAGGACTGATGAGGTGGTTTGAAAAGACGGAGTCTGTCTTCCCCAAATACAACGGCGCGCCGGCTGACCAAGTAAAGTACGTAACCAGGACTCTTAAAGGCGCAACAGTCTCGTGGTAGAATGCTTAGGTACAGATGCTGGGTCAGGAAATGGCAAATGACCTACCCTAGGAGGAATTTAAAACAATGATGGCTAAGGAATATTGCCCTCGGGACGAGGTGCAAAAGCTGGAAATGGAGCTGTGACAACTGAAAATGCAAGGCTCAGAGATTGAGGCCTACACCACCAGGTCTCACGAGCTGGCAACATTGTCTTCCCGGATGGTGACCCTGATGCATAAAAGGATAGAGTTATACTGCCTCCAAGCCCACAACAATTCAGCAGGCAATTCGATTAGTTGACCGATCAGTCAATGGAACAGCGTAAACTACCTAAAAGGGGTGTTATGGCGAGTGTACTAGACAACAAATACAACTGGGATGGTACCAACAACAAGTGTCCAACTTCAAGCAATCAGCAGCAACAACAGCCCCAGCAACAAACTAGAATGTTTGACAATAACTGAAGCTTCAATCAGACCACTACCACCAACCAAGGGCCAGGAGGATACGCGGGGAAGTATCCTAAATGTAACCGCTGCAACTACCATCACAGCGACAGGTGTGATAATTTCAAGTGTCAAAGGTGTGGAAAGTTGGGACACGCAGTAAAGGACTGCCGTGGCAAGCTGATGAGAAAGCCATAGCAACCATAAGAAACACCCAAGGGTTATTTTGAATATGGGAAATAGGGTCACTATAAAAGGAACTGCCCTCAGTTGAAGAAGAATGGCAATGACATTAGGAATAATGGAAATAACAGCAATAATGCTAGAAATGGTGGTAACAATGGTGGTAACAATGGTGGAGCCAAAGGAAGAGCCTTCATCATTGGTTCAGGTGAGTCTCTAAATGATCATGCTATAGTTACTGGTACATTCCCATTAATAGTCAATATGCTACTGTATTATTTGACACTGCAGCCGATAGGAGTTTTATTTCTACTAAGTTTAGTAACCTTATAAGTGATATGCCTTCTACCTTGGAATCCACATGTACCATAGAGTTAGCCGATGGTAAACAAATTCACATCACGCACATTCACAAGGGTTGTAAGATAGAACTAGTCGGACACGTTTTTGACATAGATCTTATGCCCGTTACACTTGGGAGCTTTGATGTGGTTATGGGAATGGATTGTGTTAGGAACGTGTACGGACAGAGTACTAACTGATTCTACGTGAAACCAAATCAAATAGCATCAAATTCTATTTGATTGGCAATCCAATCAGGGAAACTGTTAATCCAATCAAACCTAACGATTAGAATACGTTAAGAACAGACTAGGATTGATCAGAAACAGTCTATGAACTTGGAAGAGATGTTCTGGACGAATTGGGACGGCTAGGGTTGGAAATTATCGAAGTGTTACATTTTTCCATGAATTAAGTGGTACTTATAGGTTAGTGTTTCTTATTCGTGCGACTGAACCATTAGTATGGTTCAGTCATGCGATTGAGCCATGCGGTTGATCCATTCGCACGACTGAGTGTTCAGTCGTGTGACTGAGTCAATCTTATGTTACAATCACACAACTGATCCAGTGTCCTGGTTTAGTCGTGCGACTGAGACATTCGCATGAAGTTGTTCATGCGTATGGTCCATTCGCATGGGCCATTCACATGAGAACTTCACATAACTAAGTTTGAATACATTTCTTAAACATTACATTACCAATATTAATTTAAACAATCACAAACCTATATAGTTAATTCGATATGAGTTAAACAACTCGTTAATGAAATATTAAACATTATAAACACAACCAAACATTTGCATTTCATTAAGTACCCAGCGATTACATACGTGTGAGACAATAAAGACATATTACACTAAGATCAGAAACTAGGTATACATGTATCTACAAACTCCCCCTTGGACCTAGATTCATCTATTGTCTTACATTCTTTATAACCTCTTCATATTTCTTGTACTTCTCCTCTCTTATAACTCCTG
>BJCO01362804.1:0-17848 GCA_018326465.1 Flaveria floridana
TTAATACAAAACTAGAACTCACTCAGCAACGCTGACTTTTATGTGTTTTCCAGTTGGCAGGTAGTGTTGCTGAGGATGGCACGAGACGGCTACTCAGTTCTTTTGGGATGGCATTCTTTTGTTAATGTTTTTGTATTGTAATGCAAACAAATGATATTTTGTAACAGGTGTTGTATTACTTTGCAAAAGCATTTTTAGTAAAATTTAAAGTTTCCGCTGCATGGTTATTATTAAGTTATATTAAATGTATGTTTTATGGGTAATGACGACCAACTGTGAGGTGCCCAGGAACGGGGCCTTACATGATAGTCAATTGACTGGCCCCGAATTGGTACATGAGACTACCGAGAAGATAGTACAGATACGAAACCATATGGCCACAGCCGAGACAGACAAAAGAGCTACGTTGATAAGCGAAGGAAACCCTTGGAGTTTCAGGTCGGCGACAAAGTTTTGCTGAAAGTCTCACCATGGAAAAGTGTGATTTGATTCGACAAAAGAGGCAAGCTTAATCCGAGATACGTTGGACCATTTGAGATTCTAGAAAGAATAGGTCCAGTGGCGTATCGATTAGATCTGCCTGATTCACTGAGTGGAGTTCACAATGTGTTTCATGTTTCTAATCTGAAGAAGTGCTTATCTGGCGAAACTATGATTGTACTACTCGAGGAAGTATAACTAGACGAGCAATTACGATTCATTGAAGAACCAGCTGAGGTAATGGACCGAAAGGTCCAAACAGAGCAAGATCCCTATCATCAAAGTTCGCTGGAACTCGAGATGTGGACCAGAGTTCACGTGAGAACGTGAAGATCAGATTGAATCTCAAGTATCCTAATTTATTCGAAACAACAACTGCTACCGGCGAAGGTAATGATTAATTTCGGGACGAAATTTCTTTCAAAACAGGGATGATGTGACAACTCACCTAAAAACTCGCTCGATTTTCTTGTGCTAATGCAGTAGACCAATGATGTAACACAACCATGTAACACAATTTTCGGGACAAAAATTCTTTCAACATGGGGATAATATGCTCCGTTAGTTCCGTTAGGTCTTGCATACACGTGTCGTGAGCACACACTAGTTGTCGTTAAACATTGGTGATTTAATAATAATTAACAATGGCTATTAGATAATAACTTAATTAAAAATATTGGTTATTAATTTATGGTTATGTGATTCATAAATTTTAAATACTATTTATGAATTTTACATGGTAATGTGCCAACATGTTATATTGGATTCATGTGTTATGTTGCTAGCTAAATAATATATGATTATTATTGTTGAATAATAATATATGAGTTTTGTAGTTAGAAGTATTTAAAAAGTTTTTCAAAAGATTAGTTTTACAAAATGTAAACAAGGAGGGTTTACTTTGTAATTAGCATAAAATTAAAAATTACCAAAATTAAACCTAACCTTAGGCCCCAGACCCCTCTTTGCGGCCGTGAACCATCTCAAACACCATATCCCTTGCGATTTTGATCAAGAACAAGCACCAAGAATCGATTTTGATTAGTTTTAAGTTTTAGCAACTGTTAATCCTTTATACGTTTTTAAGTGAGTTTCTAACAAGATTTTCATAGTTTTGATTCTTGATGAACCCTAATCCAAAAATTATGATGAAAAGATGAAACTGATGGGTGTTTGATGATTATATGATGTTAGTTATGTTATATGAATGTTAATCTAGGTTGATTGTGCATGAAATCCAAGATTTTGATGACCTAGTTCATACCTTACCCAAAATAGTAACTTTTGATCATGAGATTATGAAATTGATGGTTGTTGCTGATTTTAAGATGTTTATTATGTTCAATAGATGTTGTTTTATGATGATTATGCAAGTATTGGGTGAAATTTAGTATCCTGTTCATAAATTGCCTGAAATAGTAACTTTTGGATTATGAAGATACATTATCTAGTGAATTATGAATGATTAATGTGCTTAAATGGTACCTATGAACTAGTATAGACATATTATTGGTGAATCTATATTGATGTTGATGAAAGTTGGGTTTTTGGATGCTACTTTCCCAAAAGGGAAACAATGTTGGTACAAATTGTATGAAGTTGTGATTTTGGTCAAGTCTTGATGTTAGGAGTATGTGAGGTTACTCATGGATGATCTCATGTATGTTGGAATGTGTGATTTGGGTCATTTGGATAGTTGATGAATTATTTAGGCAAATTTAAGTTTTCTTGGGAACTGTGCAAATAGATGTACAAAGCACAAGTCTATGCTTGGGTATTGTGTTACGGTGTTAAAATATGTTATGTGATTTAGTACATGGTTAGTATGGTAATCTTTGCAAACAAAACTGTTAACGTGATATAGTATTGATTTGAACAAGCAGGCAACATAACACGTCACCAACGGGTCAAACGAGTCAACTAGTCAACTATGACTTCCCTTTCAAAGTCATTTGAGTCAATGTGTTTAGTAAGCACTTAGGTTATGGTTAGCTATTCTGGTCTGGTACTTACAAACTTACGTGATCTAGGTAATCTTTGACGGGTTTCCTTCCTACTTATTAATTGTTTTGCTTGTTTTGCTCGTGTGCACACAAGGTGAGTTCATGCCCTATTGTTTTTACTTACTTCCTTTTTTGGGGAGATGGCATACTGTTTTGTCTTAGAAACGGTTTACATTGATAAGTTGTTATAGTATAACGTTGTTTAGCATACCATGAAAGCCCTCACACTTTCAGATAGTTAATAATGGTAACTAGCGGGAAATGCTGGGTAGTACTACTGGGCCTGACAAGCCCCACCCGTGCAACTCGAGGTCACGCAATATTGTCCCAAACACAAACATCGTCATAACTTAGTATGTTGTGATGGGAGGTAAACAAACGAAACACATGTCAGCTTTGATCGCGAAATCACTATAGTTATTACTTATAATTATAGACTAGCTATCTATTTCAGTGCACTTCTTATGTTTTACAACTATTACTCATTATGTTAAACGCAAACTCTTGTACTCACCAACCATTGTGTTGACTCTTTTAATATCCTATTCTCAGGTCGAGGTTAATAGCTTCCCTAGGAGCACGCACGAGTCGAGCACGTATTTGAAAATATGAACTGTTACTTTTTGGGTTTATCTTACATTCTTGTTTTAAACATGGTTTGGCGTGTGTTTTACCAATGTTACATTTCTAGTACTTTGGGTTTAACTTATTTACAAAACGCTTCCGCGAATGTTTTAAAGTTTTAAACTCTGATTTGTTTTAAATGTTGCATATAATGTCATTCTGAGTAACTAATGACTGAGATCCTTGTTTGTTCACACGCCTCGCGGTAAAACCCCGTATGTGGATTTTGTGGGTGTGAGAAGATGTAATATTAAGGTTAACGATTTTTAGAGAAAGTGCAGATGTATTTTAGTGTTGTCTTATAGCCTAGGGATTATTTTTAGGTGATTTTGTATGCTATTGTCTTACTGTATTTATGTTTATGCCTTGTTTTATGATATTGTATGTGTTATTTGTATCTTTTCATCATTATTTTTGTTATTGGTGGCTTTCTATTGATATATGTTTAGTACCGTTTATTTGAAGTTGATGAATATTTGGAAGCAGTATCTCTTTTCCTATTGATGGAGGTAAGATCTACCTACATCTTACATTTCTCAAATTCCCCTATGGATAAGATTTACTGAGTATGGTTATTGGTGGTGGTTGTCTTATATAATAGGTTGAAATGATTAAGGTGCGTATTATATATCATGCATTAAATACTTATAGCGAACACCAATACTTTATAACAAACTTTAGGCATGTCAAGAGAACTCGTTCCACCTAGGTATAATGACCAAATCATGTTGTATTACCGTAGTATACCTCCACACAAAAAAACACCAAATTGTTGGTGAAATTTAAATATGTTTAAGTGTTTTTAGAGCATACAAAATCTCTCCAAGTTCTAGGTATTCATACTCATCACAACTAAAGCAACAATTAGTAATATAGTTGATACACATGAAACTCACTAGTAAACTTAGGTATTAAACTATATTAAATAACTATAATACATTTAAACTCATTTATTATTGTTGTTTCAACTAAGGTATGAAACATATTTAGACGTTACTTAACTATGTTTCAACTCATTAGTTGGAAATAATAAGTGAGGATCCTTCGTTCCGTCCCAACTGAGTGGTGAAAAGGAGTAGTCATAACTACTGCATTTTAGTGGAACTAATCATCGGTAAACAATAAGTAGGACTACTACCCTTTAGTGGAATTGATCATCAGTAACTCAATAGTGGTGACCTATTACCGACCCACACCAATAGTTACAACTCATGATTGGTAATGAGCTGAGCTGCGACAGTACGGAACAACAATGCTTGCCGAGCTAGCCTATAAAATTATAGAGTAGTTCTCAGTAGGGTCGCGATGTTGCAAAGTGCAAAATGTGTTTTGACATTATCTCCATTGCCCACACTTAGGGCCCAACCTTATGTTTACCTTAAGGAAATCAATTACCTTGAAGCACCCACTTATAAAGATCTCCAAAGTTCCTTAGACATCTCATGTGAGACAAGTTGAACTTTTTCTCATTGCTATTTTCATAACTAGGGGTGAGCAACTGGTTCGAACCAGCATGAACTGAACCGAAACCGGTTGCAATTGGGAACCAGATAGCCTAAATCTAAAACCACAACCGTACATTATCATAACTTATTTGGTTCAGTTCTAAACCGGGTAAACTTGTTCCATTTTTATTATAGAACCGGTAAGGAACCGGTTTCATATGATAACCTAAAATAATAACATGATGTGATGATCAAGTAAAATAGAACAAATCAATATTCAAATTAAGCCATAATATGGATAAACAAACCACAAAAAAGAACTTTTATAAAAAAAGAAGAGTATAATAGAAATTGGTATTTTGACATAATCGATAACGCAATAATCCATAGTAAGTCATATCTTTTCATATAATCTAATGCAAACCAATAATGCAAATGATCCAATACTCCAATCCAAACTTAATTAAATAAATTGTTTGTTGTCTTTTAATCTTAAACGATCCGGGGCGACTTGTTCTTCTCAAAAACATCTACAACAAATCACTTTTAGTAATTAATATAAGAAATGATAACGAGATTAACAAAACTAATATAATCACTTTTCGCCAACTCGTTAATTTTTCTAGATCATCATCTTTATTCATGTTATTTCTTTTTCTCCGGATCTAGTCTTAAGTGCATATTAATGACTCAACAACGCCAGGAGATAACGAGCTTCTAGAAGTTTTAATCACGCGTCCACTAGTGCTAAAAATAGACTTAGAAACAACGGTTGAAATTGGAATAGCAAATATATCTAAAAATTGTAAATTAAAATGTATAAACATATTTATCTAAATAAAAACATAATAAATAAAATTAACTTTCGCCACTCTTACGAGGATTGGATATCTACCCGAATTAGTCTTCTACCACAACAGAATATCAAAGTTGTCTTGTTATCTTTTTTCACATCATCTGTAACGTATTTTTCAAGTTCTGTTCTTTGAGAAATTGATTGAGCACCACCGGCTCGGTATTTTTGAAACCTAGCCATAAACAAATTATAACTTGAACGACTATCTTCAGCTCTATTCTCCTCCCTCACCGGATTGCTTGAAGCACTACCATACTCAGACTCATATTCCCTATAAAGAAATTCAAACTCAATCTTCACATCCTCAACCATTTTACATATCTTTTCTTTAACTTCTTCTTCTTTCTCCTTTTTTTTTAATTATGATCTTCACTAAAAGACTCCATGGGCAACTCACATTTTTTTGAACATCCATAAGTTATTACATCAAGCTTAAAGCATGGATCTAATATGTTTGCAGATTGGAACAATGTTTGACCTACTATTATATTCAAAGTACTTATCAAATTTAGCTTGCATACTAATTATCATCATTCTAAAATCTCCAATGTCCTCATTTACTTTTGCTTGCTCTTGCAGGTTCTCACGTATATCCATAATATTGGGATATTGTTCATGGGCAATCATATAAGTTGAACAACTTACATGTGTTGTTTTCTTTTCAAATATTTCTAGCCAATCTGCTAGTCTTTTTGCAAGTAACCAATCACTTCCACTTGGCACACCACCTAACTCACTCCTCATTATACCTATGACTATACAATTCAAAAGCTTGCCATAGGTCATATGCTCTCCTTAGCCTTTGGTATGTGCTATTCCATCGTTAGCACACATCCAAACTTAACAAGGCCCTTGTGTCTAAATTATTCTCTTTCACGCACGCTTTAAAATTATGAATCCTAGGAGATGATCGACCTAATATAGTTAATAGCTTTATGAATGTCATCGATGATTTTACTTTGCTTATTTAACCCATAAAGCACCTAATGTGTGTGTACATACCATTTCGAATCAGATTGGGTAAAAAGTGATCAAATCGCCGCATCATTAGATGTTACGTTGTACATGGTAATTGCCATTACCCGATTTATTCCCCACTCATCAAGACAATCTTCAATAGCTCTCGCAAGTTGATCACCCTTATGGCTCAAAACTGGTCTAAAGTTTATTATTCTTTTTTGGTAGTGCCCATTTTATCATAAATGAGCAGCCAAACACATGTTGATACGTTGGTTTGAAGTCAAAGTATCCGTTGTGTATGATACCCTAGATTTTTTTAAAATGATTATTTCAACTTACTTTTTTCTTTAAGATAAAATTGTAGGATGTCTCTAGCAATTGTAAACCTAGTAGGAAGATTAAAATTAGGACAAATAGCCTGTATAAACTCTCTAAACCCTACCCATTCAACAAATGCAAAAGAGTGTCCGTCCTCTATAATCATCTTAAATAAACACCTCCTACCATAAACATGATCAAACTTCCAAGGCTTTAACGTACATGGGCCATCCTAGATTTTTTATTCAAAGATAATTTAGGTTGCTTTTTCACCTTATTTGCAGGATTCTTGTCACAGTGTAGTCCAACCGGTTTTTTCGGTTCTGGTTCACAAGAATCGGTTCCTGCTCACCCTATTCATAACTGTATTAATTTCAAACAAACTACTTCAAGTATCGATGCCTATTTTATGTTTTTAACCTATTTTTTCAAGCTACAAATTTTAATATGTATTATTCGCTTTGGTCGGTGGCTACAATGCCACCGTACCAACAGCTAAGCATAATGTACAACTTTCAGTAGCACAAGGTTGACGTCATGGTCCCTCAGAGAAGTATATGTGATGAATCTGGAATTACAAGTTGTTGATGCAATGATTGAGATCGTAACTATGTGTCTAGTGGATTGCCGAATCGGTAAGGTTACCATTGCGAGAGCTAAGGCAGCGGCCCTCACCCTTCCTATTGACTTTTCCTTTTAGGAACCGCTAACTTGCCTTACAACCACTTATTCTGTGAGAACTTACACCTGTAGTCTCCAATCTGACAATCACCACTTGAGGAGGCGGATCCCTTTTTGGTCACCATGATGGCCATCCATTATCAAAACTTCTATTCTTTATTGTCGGTCGAAGATGTAAATAGACGACACTGGTATGGGTATGGTGTAGGTGGTTCTACGGTGATGGTGGTGTTGAGAGTGAAGTCAGAAGAGACAGATTGCAGGACCGGTTGTGGTTCAAACAACAGTTTTATAGTTGGAGATTATCAACTAAACACACTTACTAATGAACCAGAAAGTGAAATAATAAAGAACAAGTAAGAACACTCAAGAACAGAAAGATTGATTTTCAAGGATGATCTAGATCTGTAAAGCCAGGTGGTTGATAGACATACACTTCTTCATCTATCACCCCATATAGAAAAGCACACTTGACATCAAGTTGGTAAACCTTGAAATCCTTTGATGCAACAAAAGCAAGGAATATTCTTACAACTTCAAGTCTTGCTACATGAGCAAAGACATCTGTGTAGTTAATCACTTCCTATTGAGTATACCCTTGGACTACCAATCTTGTCTTATTCTTGATGACAAGTCCTCTATCATCTTTCTTGTTCCTAAATACCCATTTGGTTCCTACTAGCATCTTCCCAGGAGGAAGAGGACATAGGTTCCAAACACCCTGTCTTTTGAATTAAAGCGATTCCTCCCGCATTGCTTCAATCCAGCTTCCATCTCTTAAAGATTCATCTACTCTCTTTGGCTCAATCTGTGATAAGAAGGAAGAGTGCAGACAAAGATTTTGATCATGGGTTTTTCCTCTTATTCTCACCCCAGCTTCAACTTCACCAATGATGTTTGTGGTAGGATGTGACTTGTGGATTCTTAGCTGAGGAATTACAACAAGTTGATTTGATAGATCCAAATTTGAAAAATTTATATCTGGTGATTGAGTATCACCTACCACATCAGCACACCCATCAAATGTGACTTGATCTGTAGAGTGTGTAACATCATTAATGTTGTCTTTAGTGGAGTGGTTGTCAGCATCAAGATATTCTTGATCACTTTCACCATCTCCATCTTCTCTAGCATTTGGAGATCCCTTCATTGGAGTTTTATGCCTCATTGCTGGAATTGGTTAGCACCTCAGATGTATCAGCAGAAGAATTTGTTATATATGTGCTGACAGGATTTCTACTTGTAATGTTTGTTACCACTGGTGCTGAAAAGACTTGATCATTTGGTCTTCTAAACTTTAATCTTGGATCAAGATCTTCTATAGATATGTTACCTGTTGTTCCCGAAACATCTTCACAAAATTGGTTAAAACATTTGGTAACTAAATCAAGATCAAATAGCCAATCATGACCAAAACCGTTGACACTTGGAGTGTGTTCATTGAAGGTCACATTGGCTGACCCTTTAACTACTCTAGTTTTGAGATTGTATACTCTATAAGCTTTAGCTTGAGAAGAGCAATGAAATGTCTATCATTTGCCTTTTTCAGCAAACTTGGCTATGTGATCTTTGTTATTTAAGGTGGAGCATGGATATTCAAATGATCTCAACATGAGATGGAGGATCTCAACATGAGACAGAGGAGATGGTTAGAGCTCATCAAGGATTATGACTGTGAGATCCATTATCATCCAGGTACGGCCAATGTTGTTGCCGATGCTCTTAGCCGAAAGGAGAGACTTGAGCCAATTCGGGTGAAAGCTTATCAGTCGGTTATGACCGCTGACGCGATGACCCAGGTGAAAGAATTTCAAGACGAGGCAGTAAAATAAGATCGCCTTAACTCCGAAACAATAAGAGGTCTAGTCACAGAACCGGGTGAGAACACTCTCGGTGTTAGAACCCGAAAAGGACGGATGTGGATCCCTCGTTATGGAGACCTAGAGGGGCGAATTATGGATGAAGCTCATAAGACAAGATACTCGATTCATCCCGGTGCCACGAAGATGTATCAAGATATGAAGAAGGATTATTGGTAGCCGGGTATGAAGCGCGACGTAGTGGAGTATGTGAGTAAGTGCCTTACTTGTTTGCAAGTGAAGGCAGAGCATCAAAAGCCGTACGGGAAGATCCAACTGTTGGATATACCCGAGTGGAAGTGGAAACGCATCACCATGGACTTCATAATGAAGCTACCTCGTACGGCGAAGGGGTACGATATTATTTAGGTGATAGTTGACCGTTTAACCAAGAGTGCTCACTTCCTACCGATCCGCAAGTCATACTCATCCGAAAGATTGTCAGATCTATTCATCAAGGAGATTGTAGCTCGTCATGGTGTGCCGGTGTCTATCGTGTCAGATCGTGACACTCAATTCACGTCGAAGTTTTAGAAGAGATTCCATGATGCGATGGGGACGAGGCTACACCTTAGCACGGCTTATAATCCTTAGACAGACGGCCAGTCTGAGAGGATGATTCAGACACTCGAGGATATGATTCGAGCATGCGTGATCAACTATGGAGGAAGTTGGGACGATCACTTACCGCTAGCTGAATTCTCATACTACAAAAAAGTTATCATGCCAGCATTGGTATGCCACCATATGAGATGCTATATGGTAAGAGGTGTTGAATGCCTGTATGTTGGGGTGACATTTAACAGAAAGAGTTGGGAAGCCTTGATGTGATCGAGGCTACAACTGAGAAGTTAGAAAAGATCAAAGCTTTCATAAAAGCGATGAAGGATAGACAAAAGTCGTACACCGACAAGAGGCGTAGACCGATCGAATTAAAGGTGGGAGACCGAGTTATGTTGAAGGTCTCGCCTTGGAAGGGAATTATTTGGTTCAGAAAGCGAAGTAAACTGAGCCCAAGGTATATAGGACCCGTCCGAATCATTGCATGAGTAGGAGAGGTGGCCTATAGGTTAGAGCTACCCGATCAGTTAAGTGGAATTCATCCAACATTCCACGTATCCCATCTAAGAAAATGCTTAGCTGATGAAGATATGGTGGTACCACTGGAGGATATCGAGGTGGATGAACGGCTCAATTATGTAGAGCAACCAGTGGCAATCATTGATCGAAAAGAGAAGAGGCCGCTGAATAAAGTGGTTCTACTGGTGCGTGTGCAGTGGAAACACCGAAAGGGTTCGGAGTCTACGTGGAAGACTGAAGAAGGGATAAGACAACTTTACCATAGCTATTCGAGAGTGACAGGTTTCGGGGACGAAACCTCTTTACGGGGGGTAGACTTGTAACACCCGAAAATTTTGTCAATTTAAAGAAAAGAAAAGAAATGAGAAAAAGAAAATAAAGTATCTTGTAAGGAATGAAAAGAGGCCAAAGTGGGTGGGGGGGGCTTAGTGTAAATAAGTATGGCCGCCCATGTATACGTACCAACTGCTTTTTTGTCGACCAAAAGAGAAGAAGAATAAGAAGAGCAGATTTCTTCAGTATTTAGAGAGAGAAAACAGCTGTTTTGGCCTAAGGTAAGTGTTTTATGAGTTTTTGGTTCGGTTTTTATGGATTTTTGACCACGAAACCATGTTCTACATGTTCTTATATGTGTATATGTGTTCGGTTGGGTGTCTTTGACATGTTTAGGTGTTAGAAACCTTTGAGAGTTTGAATTTGAAGGAGTTGAGCTCGGAAGCAGATAAGGTGAGTTTCTAGACCCCGGTTTTTATATGTTTTTGAAAGTTTTCGGGGCTGAAAATGCATGTAAGATCTTTTTATAAATGTTATGTATGTAACCATATGTATATGTGTATGAGTTTGGATGTTTTATGGTTGTTAATGCCTTGTTGATGTTTAGAATGGTTGTAATAAGCTTAGAACAGGCTAAGTTGATGTTTGGGACTAAAACATAACTTAGAAACATGTTTGTAAGTGGTCATGCGCCCAAACAGGGCCCATGCGCCTAAGAAATTGCCTTAGAAAAACTCTAAGTGGGGTCATGCGCCCAAATAGGGCTCATGCGCTGGAAAATTCACTTAGAAAGACTAAGTGAGGTTGATGCGCCCAAACAGTAGCTCATGCGCCTAGAAAATGCCTTAGAAATGCCAAGTGTATGCTCATGCGCCTGAAAAGTAGTTCATGCGCCTAAGAATTTGTCCAGACGCCTAAGTGTTGGGGTCATGCGCCCCAATAGTGCTCGTGCGCCTAACTTTTTACTCAGGCACCTAAGTACAGGCTCGTGCGCCTGAATAGTGAAGCGCCTTAAGTTTGGCAGAAAACACCTAAGTATAATGTCCATGCACCCGAATACTGTTGAAACGCCTAAACAGGCCTCAGGCGCCTGCATAGTGTCAAAGCGCCCAAACACATAGAAAAATTTTCTGAAATTTTAGAAAATTCATAATTTTAAGGTTTTGACCCTAGTTTGACGTATGGTTTAAATGTGCTATTTTATGCATGGTTATGCTTTGTTCTTATGTTCCTTATATATATTGATGCGTGACTTTACGTGGTGTGATTATATTCGTAAACGTAAAGTATTATCATTAAAGAAAGTGAAAAGATTAATTATAATGAAAGTGGAACATAAAGAACAAATGAAAGAAAAAAGCTTGCAAGTAGAATAAAAGGAGGATCACAACTCATTGATAGTTGTTAGCTCAACTGTGTGAATTATAGGCGATTTTGGCTAACCCATGAGGGTTCACACACAGGGGGATCAGTCTTGGTGACTGATCCATAGTATGAAATGAGATCCTTGTCACTTTACCCCGGAAATGATATGGCTTTGTGCCTGGATATGACGTGGGTTTGTGCCACGAAATGAAGTGGCTTTGTGCTAGGAAATAAAGTGGCTTTGTGCCCGGAATGGTGGTTTCAGGCCATGATGGGAGTAAAGTTTTGACAGGAACTAGAAACAGTGAAAGATAATGATAAAGTACGAAACGAACGAATACGTGCGATAATGAATGATGAATAAGGTTATACCTTGTTGTATGTACGATGAATGCTCAGGTACGAAAGTAAAGAAAGTATTTTGTTAAGAAAGAGTATTTTCATAAATAAACTGTATAAAGTATTTCAGTACTTTAAAACTAGAATTCACTCAGCAACGCTAACTTTTATGCATTTTCAATTGGCAGGTAATGTTGCTGAGGATGACACATGGGGAGGCTACTTGGCAGCACAAGACTGACATCCATTCACGCATAATAATATTGTTGTTTTGTAATGCAATTGAATGGTGCTTTTGTAATTTAACAATGTTGTATTGCTTAAAAACAACATTTATCAATGAAATAATGTTTTTTTGTTAACTTACTTCCGCTGCTTATTTTATAAATTATGTATTGTTTTATGTAATAATGCAATAATTGTCCAACTGTAAGCGTCTCGGGAACGGAGCCTTACAAGTTGGTATCAGAGCTAAAGTTTAAGTGAATTAGATAAAATATTTTCAAAAAACCTAATCTTAAACTGAAAATAGGACTAAAGGAAAGGGATGCCAGCCCGAGTAGCTACGTGCCATCAGGTATTTCTTTTCTCAACGTTAATTGGTATTATGTGCGTGTGCTATTTGATTATGTGCTTTTAGTAGATTCAGATACTGATGTAGTTAGGATAAGAAATGCTTGGGGTGTGAAGAGTAAAGTAAGTGGCTAATCAACAATTGGCGACTTTAATTAGGGACTTACTATATTTAACATAAACCGAGCTATTACGTTGAATGATCTTGTTAGTGTTGAATCTTATAGTGATTAGAGAATGGCTAGAGGTAGATCATCTAAGGCCTCTAGGGGTGGAATGCTTGGTGGATGTGGTGCTGAACGGCGTGTTACAAGCAATAGGGCTAAGACTACTGAGAGGGCTCGTGAAGAGTCCGAGATGCATCACCAGGAAGGTGGTGATGAGAATGCGAACTTAAGGGCCTCGGTGAAAGAGGCAAGTAGTAGAGGAAGTGCACCAAGTCATGCAGACGATTCTACCATCTGTGGTGACTGAAGTTATTAAGGCTCTAAGGGAGTATGAGAAGAAAGAAAGGAGGAGGACCATAGGGATAGAGGAAAGAACGATCGAAGACTGAGACGGTTGTCACGAGTGAGAAGGAGGAGGAAGAAGCAGTGCAGGAAACTGCACGAGGCTGTAATTATGGGGCATTTCAAAGATGCAAGCCCCTGACTTTTGATGGCAATGGCAATGCTGCAGCTACCCACCGCTGGGTAAGGGAGATGGAAGCGGTGTTGGAGATTAATGAGTGCCACGAGGACCAAAAGGTGAAGTTTGCCACCCACTCATTTATTGACTCGACTCTGTGTTAGTGGGACAATATTGTCTAAGCCGAGGGCAGCAGGGCCATTGGGAGGATGAAATGGGGAGATTTAAAGAAACTGGTAACTAAGGAATTCTGTCCTCACCGGGAACTCGACAAGATAGAGAGAGAGTTCCTACAGCTTGAGGCGGAACCATGATCCACCAGCAATACACCACAATGTTCAACGAAATGGCGAGGCTGGTGTCAGATCAGTGACGCCGGTGTCGAGGAAGATTAAGAAGTACATCCAAAGATTGCCAGCTGACATTCACAGGCATTTGATCGCTACCCGACCAAGCACTTTCAGTTCGGGAGTTGATCTGGCTGGGATGTTATACGATGAGAGAGAGATGGCGGTAGATGAGGTGAAGAAGACTGGTGGTCATGACAGGAACTGGAGTGGGAAAAGGTTTGGACGTGGTGGTTTCACTCCAAACAACAAAAGGATGAATGTGGATGACCGTAGGGTGGTGTCATTAAGCTCGGGGATGAAGAAGTGTGGCAGATGTGGGAGGGAGCACACTGGTGAATGCAAGTAGGGAGTGAATGTGTGATTCAAGTGTGGAAAGCCCGGTCATGTGGCAAAGATGTGTAGGGCTATATAGTGTTATAATTGTGGCGAGGAAGGCCATGTGAGCAGGGACTGTAAGAAGCCACGGGCCAAGAATTTAGGGATGAAGAAGAATCCAGAAGAAGGAGGATAGAGGGCAAGTGCTAGAGCCTTCACGATGACTATAGAGGAGGCCAGGGTAGACCTCGACGTAGTGTAAGGTATGTTTCTAGTAAATCAAACTTGTGCCATTGTATTATTTGATTCTGGTGCTAGTAGGAGTTCTATTTCTACTGCCTTCTGTACTAAATTGTCTGTTAGTAGTAGAAGTATTGACGAGCCATTCGATGTAGAAACTGCTATCGGTAAGTCTATTAGAATTACTGATATGGTAGGAGATTGTGCCGTAGAACTAGAAGGCCATAGGTTTTCTGCTAATTTACATGTGATGCCCCTAGGCGTTTTCAATGTAATACTAGGGATGGATTGGTTAGCAACCTATGAGGCAAACATCGTGTGTCGCAAGAAGATGATTCGATTAGATACGCCCGATGGAAGTTCGGTGATGATTTACGGTGATTGCATCACCACGATTCCAAAAGTGATTTCGATGGCGGTGGCAGGGAAGTACATGAGACGCGGATGCAGTGCCTACCTGGCCTACGTGAATGATGTGGATTCATTAGTACCACAGTTGTCTAATGTGCCGGTTGTGCGTGACTTTCCGGACATGTTCCCAGAAGACCTGCCAGGTGTGCCACCGGATCGTAAGATTGAGTTTCAGATTGATTTGATACCCAATGCTCAACCTATTGCCAAAGCACCGTATCGATTATTTCAGACGGAGATGAAGGAACTAATGGCTGAACTATAGGAGTTGATGGATAAAGGGTTCATTTGACAGGGTATCTCTCCATAGTGTGCTTCGGTCTTATTCGTGAAGAAGAAAGATGGTAGTATGCGGATGTGCATCGACTACCGAGAGCTAAATAAGTTGATGGTGAAGAATTGGTATCCGTTACCAAGGATTGATGACTTGTTTGATCAGCTCCAAGGTGCCAGTTGGTTCTCAAGGATAGATCTCCGATCTGGCTACCATCAATTGAAGGTGAAGGAGCGAGATATCCCTAAGACAGCTTTTCACACGCGTTATGGACATTACGAGTTTCTCGTTATGTCTTTTGGTCTAACTAATGCGCCAGCTGCCTTTATGGATTTGATGAACTGAGTGTGTCGGCCAATGTAGATAAATCAGTGATTGTGTTTATTGATGATATCCTGATTTATTCGAGAAGTGAGGAAGAACATGCCGACCACATATGCGAGGTGTTAGAGACACTTAGAAAAGAGTAGTTGTGCGCTAAATTCTCTAAGTGTGTTTTATGGTTACGTGAGGTTTAGTTTTTAGGTCATGTTGTTAATGCTGAAGGAATCATGGTAGACCCGGCAAAGGTTGAGGCGGTGATGCAATGAAAATCTCCAAAGATGCCATCCGAGATCCGTAGTTTCTTGGGTTTGGCGGGTTATTACAGGAGATTTATCCAAGACTTTTCCAAGATAGCCTCACCTTTGACTAAATTGACTCGCAAGGATATGAAGTTTGTGTGGGGTCGGAAACAGGAGGATGCTTTTGAGGAGTTAAAGGCAAGATTAACTCAAGCTCCTGTCTTGACATTACATAAAGGGACTGAAGACTTAGTGGTATATTCGGATGCTTCTTATTCGGGATTGGGTTGCGTGCTGATGCAACGAGGAAGGGTAATTGCCTACGCATCCCAATAGCTAGAAACCCATAAAGTCAACTACCCTACTTAAGACTTAGAGTTTGCAGCGATGGTCTTCTCGTTGAAGATTTAGAGGCACTACTTATACGGGACAAAGTGCACCATCTTGACCGACCACAAGAGCTTGAAGTACTTCTTCGAGTAAAAGGATCTCAATATGAGACAGAGGAGATGGTTAGAGCTTATCAAGGATTATGACTGTGAGATCCATTATCATACGGGTAATGCTAATGTTGTGGCTGATGCTCTTAGCCGAAAGGAGAGACCCGAGCCTATTTGGGTGAAAGCTTATCAGTTGGTTATGACCGCTGACGTGATGACCCAGGTGAAAGAATTTCAAGACAAGGTATTGAAAGAAGATCTCTTTAACTCCGAAAGAATGAGAGGTCTAGTCGCAGAACTGGGTAAGAACACTGTCGGTGTTAGAACCCGGAATGGACGGATGTGTATCCCTCGTTATGGAGACCTACGGGGGCGAATTATGGATGAAGCTCACAAGACTAGATACTCGATTCATCTCGGTGCCACAAAGATGTATCAAGATATGAAGAAGGATTATTGGTGGCCAGGTATGAAGCGTGATATAGTGGAGTATGTGAGTAAGTGCCTTAATTGTTTGCAAGTAAAGGCAGAGGATCAAAAGCCATACATGATGATCAAACCATTGGATATACCCGAGTGGAAGTAGGAACACATCACCATGGACTTCATAACGAAGCTACCTTGTACGGCGAAGGGGTACGATACCATTTGGGTGATAGTTGACCATTTAACCAAGAGTGCTCACTTCCTACCGATCAACGAGACATACTCATCCGAAAGATTAGCGGATCAATTCATCAAGGAGATTGTAGCTCATCATGGTGTGCCGGTGTCTATTGTGTCAGATCATGACACTCGATTCACATCGAAGTTTTGGAAGAGATTCCATGATGCGACGGGGACGAGGCTACACATTAGCACGACTTATCATCCTTAGACAGACGGTCAGTCTGAGAGGATGATTCAGACGCTCAAGGATATGCTTCGAGCATGCATGATCAACTTTGGAGGAAGTTGGGATGATCACTTACCGCTAGCTGAATTCTCTACTACAAAAAAGTTATCATGCCAGCATTGGTATGCCACCATATGAGATGCTACATGGTAAGAGGTGTTGAATGCCCGTATGTTGGGGTGACATTTGACAGAAAGAGTTAGGAAGCCTTGATGTGATCGATGCTACAGCTGAGAAGTTAGAAAAGATCAAAGCTTTCATGAAAGCGGTGAAGGATAGACAAAAGTCGTACACCGACAAGAGGCGTAGACCGATCGAATTAAAGGTGGGAGACCGAGTTATGTTGAAGGTCTCGCCTTGGAAGGGAATTATTTGGTTCAGAAAGCGAAGTAAACTGAGCCCAAGGTATATAGGACCCATCCGAATCATTGCATGAGTAGGAGAGGTGGCCTATAGGTTAGAGCTACCCGATCAGTTAAGTGGAATTCATCCAACATTACACGTATCTCATCTAAGAAAATGCTTAGCTGGTGAAGATATGGTGGTACCACTAGAGGATATCGAGGTGGATGAACGGCTCAATTATGTAGAGCAACCAGTGGCAATCATTGATCGAAAAGAGAAGAGGCCGCGGAATAAAGTGGTTCTACTGGTGCGTGTGCAGTGGAAATACCGAAAGGGTTCGGAGTCTACGTGGAAGACTGAAAAAGGGATAAGACAACATTACCATAGCTATTCGAGGGTGACAGGTTTCGGGGACGAAACCTCTTTAAGGGGGGTAGACTTGTAACACCTGAAAATTTTGTCAATTTAAAGAAAAGAAAAGAAATGAAAAAAAGAAAATAAAGTATCTTGTAAGGAATGAAAAGAGGCCAAA
>BJCO01362805.1:0-22290 GCA_018326465.1 Flaveria floridana
AAAGAAATGATCGTACGTATGTAATGAATGTATGAATGAAATGAACGTACGAACGTATGTAATGAACGAATGAATGAAAGTAAGATACGTACGAATAAAAGAATGTGAATGTTAACGATTAACGATACACGAATGAAAGCGAATGAATGAACAATGAAGATAATAATAATATTATCTATGTGTACGTACATTGTGTGACCACATGTAAGAAACGAAAAGTTTAACAAAAGTAAGGTATGTTTTATTATAAAAGTAGAACTCACTCAGCAACGCTGACTTTTTATGTGTTTCCAGTTGGCAGGTAAGGTTGCTGGGGGTGGCACGAGGCGGCAACTCAGCTCTTTTGGGATGGGATTATCCTTTTAATAATGCTGCCACGCAATGGGATGCGGGCGCATAATGCATGCAACTTATGTTGCATGCAAGTGCCAAGTGTTCCTTGAGGATCCCCATAAAAGGGATTACTTAAGAAACCTTCCGTAAGGATCTCGATAAACGGGATTACTTAAGGAATCTTCTTTAAATTCAATTTTTAATGTATTTGTACTAGAGGTCACCATTTATGACCATATTGTAATCAGCAACGATGTAAATCTTTAGTAAAAGCTTTTATGATGAAATGAGATGAATCTTTTGATTGTTTCCGCTGCAATGTTTTATTTAAATATATGTTTTATATGAGATGAATGACCAACTGTGAGGTGCCCGGGAAGGGGGCCTTACATGAAGGTGCTTCACAACCTCTCGCTAGCCAAAGCATAAATATTGAACCAAGTAATAAAGGCCAAAGCCCTCTCCATCCTGAATCACCTAGGCTTGTGAGTGACAAAGGGAAAAGAAAGATAACTCTTAAGGAGATTGTGGAGGAGGACATAGAGAAGAAGAAAAGGCTAAGTGGAAAGAGTTTAAGTGGGTCCCGATGCTTCATTGAAGCAGCAATCAGGGCTACCCCTAGGCCAAACACTGAAGATGATGAGTTAAGGGAAGCCAGATTAAATTACTTGTGGACAAGGAACTAAAACATTGATGAACTCATCTCTCTTCCCTTAGAAGAGCTAAATGAACTTGCTGACACTGAGTTGTCAAATGAGAGGAAGGAGGCAGAGGATGCAAAATTTCTCCTCAAGATCAAAGAAGAGAGGAAGAAAAAAAGCCTACAAAAACAGGCTCCTATCCTCTCCCCAGTTCAAGAAAGTCCTAAGACAGAGGCTGTGGCAACTGAGCAACAACCTCTGGTAGACAAGGAAGTAGATAGATAAAATATTATCAGCTACCTGAGTACCACAGGCCTCCATCAGGCATCTGCACTTCTTCCCTTATCCTATGAATACATAGAATTTGAGTGCCTCAAGTAGCTTGAGCAACAAGTAATAAAAGAACAAAACCTGCTAATAGGAAGCTGAGGGAAGAAACTACAAAGTCAAGAGTCATCATCCAAAAGGGCAAAAAGAGGTCTGTTGATAGGCAGATGATGATGAGTATCTTGAAGCTGTATGGATTCTTCGGAAGGAGGCTTGGTACAATGTCTCTATCCACTATAGATGAGCATATTAGAGTGATCAAGCAGAAGATTAAAAAGAGAGAGCTTGTTGACCTGCATTCTCCACCAAGTCAAGGTCCACCTGAAGTTGAGGTCAAGGTTGAACCCCAAAAGATAACACAATCTGCACATAGTACTGGACCATAATCAATTTCATCTTCTGATCAATAGCAGGGTCCTGATCCCTCTCATTCTGAACCTGTGACGGAAAAGGACCCAACTAAGAAAGACAAACAAGAACAACCTGGTGCTGAAGACCAGTCTTCTTAGTTAAAACCTTCAAAGAGGAATAAAAGGATAACTATGAAGAGGGACACTAAGAAGAGCACAAAGTTTAAGGCATCCCCCTCTATACCTCAGGATAAGTCAAATCATCCAAAGGTAGCTCAAGAAGGCCGCTCAACCAACTCCAACATACGTAGAGCCTCATGTAGTTAAAAGACCCATCCTATCCTCGACTTTTGCTACAATTCCAAACAGATGGTATATCATCAGAAATCAAGGAGGTTAAGATGTCTACTTTTCACAAGACATGCTTGATCTTCCTCTACATGATCTATATGACATGAGGAGGTATTATGATAGTCTAAGGGATCCTAACCAAATAATGAAGAAAGGAATGGTCTTAATCCTAATGTAGACAGTTAATATCTGAGTAATCTTCTCTAGTTTGGTAGCATCAGCCTAGGGGGAGTTTGTAAGGTTTATACTTAAAGGCTGATGCGACCAAAGCAACCAAAAAGCTTCCATCATGCATGCATGAAGTTGAGAGTAGAGTTACTTAGGAAGATTTACATAACTCGGAGAAAATATTATAAGAATAAATCTTCCGAAGCCAAAGACCAAATCTTCCAAAGCCAAAGATGACGTCTTCCGAAGCTTCAAAGATAGAGTCTTCCAAAGCCAAAAGACTGAAGACTGATTTCTTCCGAAGACATAGAAGATATGCTTTCTATGATCACCTTTTGACAAAAGCTTACCAACTTTCTGCTACCACTCTGAAGACTCACCAACTTATACAAGTTGGTGAGAAGATCCATGCTTTTGTAAACTGTAGATTATGGTTTATGATCTTTAACTTTCTACTTTGTACTTTTTAACCTTTTTGTAATATATTAGGATGTGAGATTATGGTTTATGGTCTTTAACTTTCTACTTTATACTTTTTATCCTTTTTGTAATATATTAGGATCTGAGCTATGTCATGTCATAGTCACAAGTTAAAAGGCAATCTTACTTTTGACTATACATTGGTCTTCTTGTCTAGATTAGTGTTTCCAGCTGGCTTTCAAAGTATAGTCGGTTGTACGATGTAGTATAAAGTATCTCAACTTCTTGTAGTTTTCTTTATGCTTTGCAACACTTGCAATAGAACTTGAGAGCAATATACAACATTTTTGAAAACCATATGTATCTTGTTCTTGTTCTTGTTGTGTCTTATTACTTACTTGTGTTATTAGTATCATCTACTCAAACCTTGTTGCCTATTTGATCTGTTAAGTGTTGTAATACTTTCCTCATTGCGAAACTCATTGTATTGACCATCCCTTAAACATTCCTGCAAATTTAATGTTATAATGTAAATATTTATTGGTTTTTACATATTTTTGTTTGTATTTTTTTGATGTAAAACACTATAAAGAGTTATAATATGATGTAATTTATTGTATGTATTTCATTTAGGTGGTGTAGTTACGTGGTTTAATGTCGTTTGGTTGTTATGTTATTGTAATCATGTTGGTATAATTACATGGTTTAATGATGTATGTTTTACCTTTGGTTTACATTATTTTCGTTGGTTTACATATTATTTTTCATAACAACTTTGCTATAGTTTACAGCAGTGTAACACTGTAAATTATTTATAGTATCTAATGTCTAGAAAGTTCTTTAAAAAATTTTCGAGACTATAACAGAATTAAAGAGAAAAATAAGACAAGTTTAATGGTGTAATTGTTTTAAAAAATAATGTATAATAAGTTATAGATGTTTTAAAAATAAAAAGGGTAAACTTTTTAAAAATGAAAAAATAAGGTGAATTAAAAGATTGTAGGTGGTAACAAGTCAGCAAGATATTAAATACGAGTCTTTTGACTTTTTAACAGGTATATAAAATGTCTAAATTACCCATTTCTTTAAAAAAAGGTAAGACAACTGGCATGATCTTGTCTTTCAATTACTCAATCAATGGTTAAAAAATGGTTAATGGGTTATCAAATAGGATGGGTTCTCATTTGAACCAGATCATATATATATATGATTAAGCTTATAGGATCAGGATCATTAAAGAACCAATTTTTA
This sequence comes from Flaveria floridana, assembly GCA_018326465.1. Lineage (NCBI taxonomy): Eukaryota > Viridiplantae > Streptophyta > Magnoliopsida > Asterales > Asteraceae > Flaveria > Flaveria floridana. The sequence goes on from BJCO01362805.1 coordinate 3,842, forward strand.
TTTTCAGAACCAAAAGAACCATTGATTTACATAAATGTAAATGATGAAGCATTGATTTACATATATCTAAGTTAAGGCTGGTAAGATTTAGTTGTTTTACATACATGTATGATATACACATATGTAAAACAGTTCAAGTATCATCAGACTTAAGTTATATTTATGTAAATCAATGGTTCTTTGGTTCTGAAAATAAAATATGGTTTTGTAATGATCCTAACCCTAAGCTCATATGGAAACCCTTTTTTTATTATAAGAACTTTTTAACCTATCAATTTACAATTGATTTAGTATCAAATAAGGAATATTCTATTTGAAAGGTTAAGATGGGACAAGGGTTATTTTAGTCATTTTGACATTTTTACATTTCTGATCAACTTTTCACTTTATTAGATCAAAGCCTTTTTCTTTTATTTCACATATCTTCTTCATATGAACGATATCTCTTTAAAAACATAAATTTACACCATGGATGCCAAGCTCTAGATCTATGTCCCAACCACCATTGATGCCTTAGGCCGCCACCTTCTTTTACCACCTACCATCACCAGTGTTATCACCCTCTTTCACCTTCGCACCACAAAATGTTCTTCCAAATCTTACCACCACCACTACGGTCATCACCCCCTTTCACCTACCATCACCAACGATTCCAAATCCCAGCATCACAACCATGAAACCACCGCCGCCGCCACTGATTATGATTCACACAACCTCACGACACCACCTCCACCACCACCATTGGTGATTCCATTCCATCATTCTCTCTCTAACATCGACTTTTTCTGGATCCACTTCTTGATCTTGATCTTCAAGGATGCAAACCCAGGGAGCATTATCTATTGTTCTTGTGGATTTTGATGAGCATTAGTTACTCATAAAAACATTATATGCAACATTTAAAAAGACTCAAAGTTTAAAACTTTAAAACATTTGCAAAAGCGTTTTGTAGATATTTTAAACACAAAGTACTAAATGTAAACTGCCTAAAAACACACGCCCAAACCAAAGTATGTAAGTATGAAATAAGTCAAAAACAGATAAATGTTTGTTTAAAGTATGCATGACTCTTGCGTGCTCCTACGGCAGCTGCTAGTAATTAATGACCTAAGAAAAGCATACTAAAGTGTCAACACGACGGTTAGTGAGTTCAAGAGTTTGTAAGCGTCATAAACAATAAAGTTAGTAAAATAATAACAATTGTACTATAATAGATAGCTAGTCTAGTTTGATTAGTAATAAACAATAGTGATATCACGATCAAAGCTGACTATGTTTGTCTGTTTGCCTCCCGCCATAACATACCAACTAGTGACGATGTTAGTCATTTAGGACAATATTACACCCACTTGACCTCCAGTCGTACAAGTGGGGCGTGTCAGACCTAGTACTACTACCCAAGATTTCCCGCAAGATTCCTTAATTAACAATCTGAAAGTGTAAGGGCTTTCTATGGTATTCACACTATGTCATACTAAACAAATGTTATGATTGTAAATCATTTTAAAATAATGTATGCTTATCCCCCAAAAAGATAGTAAGTAAAAATAGGGCATTGAACTCATATTATGCATAAATGAATGATTACCAAGAGCTAATAATAAGTAGAAACACACCCCGTCAAAGGTTACCTAGAACACACAAGTACATAAGTACGTGCACACAGAAATTTTAACAACCCCAAGTGCTGAATAAACACGTTGACCCAATGTTTTGAAAAACAACTCATTTGACCTAGTTGACTCGTTTAACCCGTTGGTGACATGTTAATTGAAATATTGTTTAATCAAGTATAGCAACTCATTACACATGGTTATCATACAAGTTATTCACATATTCCACATCACAACCCTAAGTTCTCTATGTAAGGCCTTATTCCCGGGAAGCCTCACAGTTGGTTAATCCTAGCATAAAATCACTTTATAAACAAAACATTACAACGAAATTAAATAAACATCCGTTTAAAAGTTGTAGGTCATGTAGTAATCATACGTTTGTCTCTCAATTAAAATAAAACATTGTAATTTTCAAACAAAAGAAAATGATTTCATAAACATGGATGCCATTCATTGAACGCCAAGTAGCTTCCATCTCTGTGCCATTCTCAGCATCAGCCTTACCTATCAACTATTATGCATAAAAGTCAGGTTTGCTGAGTGAGTCCTAGTTTTAAGTAATATAATAAAATATATACTTTTCTTCCTTTTAATGATAACGCATACATCATAACATATAACATTTCTTGTGACGTATCGCATCAATAAAACATGTTCATTATCTTTCTTTCATTCTTTCATTATCTTCCACTTCATCTTAAATGAGATTGCAAACGGCAGGAGCCCCCTGTTGAATGACAATGAATGTCGATCCCTATCGGTACACATAAACGCAGTAACTAACCCCCTACAGTTGATCCACATTACAAGGCACATGGCCTGCTCATAAATACAGATCCATCATCATACATTAGACTCACATAAGTGAAGTCCATCATAGTGCTTGCAAGACTTTTCATCATCATACGGGCCAGGGGGTACATTTCTTTAGTTCCATTTTTTGTTAGTTTTATCTTCCACTTTAATATATAATACTATACTTATTAAGTATACCACATATCGAGTACAGTTTACCATGGAGCATAACTATCATCAGAAAGATAGAAGAACATAAGTCGTATAGCGGGGGTTCAGGGGTGGCAGCCCCTGATAGCGGGGTTCTAGGGACAGCAGCCCCTAGTGGGTCCAAGGGGCAACGCCCCTGGCTGGGACACTAAAGGACTTTATATAGCATATTTTGTTATTGGAAAATTTTATTTTCTTGTTAAAACCTCTTGAAAACTTTGCCTTAAAAATCTTAGGTTTACTATACATAATAGCCGCAAAAACATGTAAAAGTAAATAGTTTCTCATCTAGGTTTTCTAGGCTAGATTCGCACTACATAGCCTGCACATAAGTTAACACTTAAATAGGTCATTTCTATGCAATTTCTCTGCCAGTTTCGCTGGTAGGTCGCTGACAGTTTTGCTGACAGTTTCGCTGACAGTTTCGCTGCCAGTTTCGCTGCCAGTTTCGCTGGCAGGTACGCCCAACTTTTATTGGAATTTCCTAGGTTCGTAAGTCCTACTAGTCAACCTGGGCACTAGTGAAATTACCAGCGAAACTGTAGTTTTGCTGGAAATTCTCTTAGTTTCGCCGGATGAGCCCACAGTTTCATTGATGGGGCTCACAGTTTCGTTGGATGAATAAAAATGATGAACCAAGCCGTTTTTAACCCCAAATCTTAACTTTTTACGTTCAAATCCATGATTTATCATCCATGAAACTATATCTAACCTTTTTACACGTTTTCATACGTAAAAATGTGACCTTTATATGATTCTTTGAAAATTTTGAACCCAAAACCCTAGAATTCCGGATCTGTTCTACAGAGGTGTTTAGAGGACGATTCGTACCTTGATTTGTTTCTCCTTTCTCGTGGTTTGAAGATCCAACTTGCAGGTCTTCAATCCCTTCAACAATAAAACACCAATCCTTAAGTTTTCTTCACTTTCCCTCTCTACTTTCTCTTTCTACTTTCTCTCTTTACTTTCTCTCTCTAGAAGTTTGGGGGATAGGGTTGCAAATGAGGAGGGTGGAGTCTGGTCATGTATGTTTAAGGGCTGATTATAGGCCCTTAAACCCATCAAAATTTAGCCCATTATGGTTAATTTAGTCATAACCCACCTTTCCTTATTTATATTAATTAACCCTTAACAAAGCTCAATATTATTAAATGGCTTGCTTCGGAAATTTCGGGGCATTACACTATAAAGCTCATCATACCACCATAGTTTGTCATAAAACTCATGCGAATATCAAGAAATCAATAACAACAATTTTTAGCTAATAAATCATACCCAGCATGACCTATCAGAACTCAAACATAGTTTCAAAATCTCCTAACATAACCCATCATCATGTAATATTCCATAGCAACCTAAATTTCCATACATAAGCATCCATACAACTCAATTAACACATTCTACCATATTAGATATTATCAACAAGCATTCTAACATGATCCTAACATCATGAATATGCCCAGTTCACAATATCCAATGATCTACATGAATAAAGTTTTCATTTTGGGAAAGTAACACCAAAATCTATCTAACATCCAATTCATTCATAAATTCATCAACTTAGCATCATCAATTCATCATAATTCCCAAATCTCATTGTAACGCCCAAAAAAATTTTGAAGTAAAGAGGGCAGGACGAATTTCTCGCGCGAAATGAACTTTTTGGGCTCATTTTGCTTGTATGATGTTGTTTATGAGGTTAAACATGTTAGAATATTCGTAGACACGATAAGTTGTGACTAGGCGGGAAAAAACCGTAGTTTTCACGCGAGTAGTTTAGTGTACGCTACGAAGTTTGAATCTGCGAGGTTCTCGTGTCAAATGTAGTTCTCGTGCGAGAGATGGTTCTCGCGTGACGGGTGGTTCTCGTGTGATAGTTAGTTCTCACGTGATAGATAGTTTTCGCTAGGTCAGCCCGATCCTAGCTAGGGGCGTTGCCCCTTGGACCCCACCAGGGGCTGCTGCCCATAGAACCCCGTTGTCAGGGGCTACCGCCCCCGAACCCCCACTGTTCTATGGAGGATCAAATATTATTGTTTGATATTCATGTTAATTAGATTGTGAATGTTTCACGATGTTTCTTACTTGGTGTGATATATACTAATTAAGAATAAGTATTATCTAATGAAGTGAAAGTTAATGATAATGAAAAGTGGAATCTCATGAATGAAAGAAAGTCTTGCAAGCAAAATGAAAGGAGGTTCACAATTAACCATGTGTTGTTAGCTCAACTGTATAGGGGCTAGCTAGCCTATGAATACAAGGGTCTAATCCTTGAGATTGGCCGAAAGTATGAAACGGGACCCTTGTCTCTCACCCAGGTACTAGAGTCAGCTTCGTGCATAATGTTTGGGGTCTATTTATAAACTTCGGACCAGTACCAGCTTCGTGCATAATGTATGGAGTATAGCATACGATATTGATCTAGATGAAAGTGAATGATAATAATAAAAGTTCGAAATGTGCGGAATGAATGTAACGAATGTAAGAAATGAATATGATGATATGTAAGTAATGATGAATGATCACACACTAAACGTACATGTTTGGAATGTATAATAGTTAGTAGGTAATGATGCAGCTTAGGAGTGCAGGCATGGACATGATATCTACTGAAACGATCCGAGTCTGTAATTTTAGATTCTGAGATAATGATTGTAATTGTCAAGTTTTTATGATACAACTAACAGAACATTGTTTTGTTATTTATTTACAATTTATATATGAAAAGTTTAAATTCCGCTACAAATGTCATGTTTAAAATGATTTATGCTATGAATGACCAACTGTAAGTGCACCGGGAACGGGGTCTTACAAGTTGGTATCACAGCCAATGTTTAAGATAAGTATATAAAATATTTCAAAAACCTAAAGCTTAAACTGAGAATGGGATAAAAGAGAAAGGGATGTCAGTCTTAGTAGCTACACGCCTGCAGGTAAATGTTTAATGTAAACATTTTATGCACGTTAATGAAAAAGGAATTATATACGCGTGCTATGTGGTTTATATGCCTCTAGTAGATTTTGATACTGATGTAGTAAGGATAGGAAAAGCTTAGGGAATGAAGAATAATGTAAGTGGCTAATCACAACTGACCACTGTAATTAGGAATTTACTATACGTGACATAATCCGGGCTATCACCTTGAATGATCGCAGGCCTCACAAGGTGGATCTCGTAGTGGACGTGATGCTGGACCGCGTGTCAAAAGGAAACAGGTCTAGGACTTCCAAAACTGCACCCGAAGAGCTTGAGTTTCATCACCATGAAAGCGGTTGAGAGTGCTAATCTGAGAGCCTCAATGAAGGAGGCGGTAGTTAAGGAGGTTCATCAGGTCATGTAGATGATTCTGCCGTATGTGGTGACTGAGGTGATTAGAGCTGTGAGAGAGGAGAGCTGTGAGAGAGGACGAGAAGAAGGAGAAGAAGAAAACTTCTGAGAGAAGGGGTGAAGAGGGAGGAGAAAGGGAGCAACCCAAGGCTGAGACGGTTCTTTCCGGTGATGATGAGGGGGAGGAAGTTGTGCAAGAAACTGCAAAGATTTGCAACTATGGGGCATTCCACAGATGCAAGCCCCCAATGTTTGATGGGAATGGGAGTGCTATTACCACTCACCGATGGGTGAAGGAGATGGAGGCGGTACTTGACATCAGCGAGTGCCAAGAGGATCAAAAGGTGAAATTGCTACAAACTCTGTGACACCCGACCTCTAGGTCATAATTCTAACCCTAATCTACTTGCATCATTATCCATCTTATTAATATTAATGATTGTATCATTCTAATATTATCAATAGCATTACAATCATCATTTGCTACTAGTACAATTTTTATTATTTTATGTGACTTTTTGGGACCTCATAGCTAGTTCAAGCTTTAATTTATGAAATTGTAGTGACCCGAGAAAGTCAATTAGTCACCCTTTCATAGGAATTAATTCATAATTTCAAACAATTAATGGTGCATGAACCCAAATTTTTGGCCATAATGCATGCATGCACACTTGATACTTAAAATACATCTAACTAAATTATACCACCTAAAATTCTAGACTACAAAATAGTACTACACATAATATTATTTACCAATTAATTTTAAAATAAAACCCCCTCACAAGAGGCCAAATTTGGCCACCCCATGTGACACCACCCCTCTCTACCACTCACCACACACCCTCCTCTTCCCCACTACCATTTCTTGCACCCTTCCTATCTCCATACACACGCTACACCCTCATTATCACTCTCTTCTCTCCCACTTGGTTCTCTATAGATGGTAACACACACACACATGGTTTCCATCACTCACACAACCACATCTTCGAATAACAACAACACTAGCATCGACCAAGTTCAAACCAAGCAAGAAGGTGACATCTTGAGAGCTTTTGGTGCACGGTTCTTTCAAGTCCAAGATTCTACAGCCCTTATTTGAAGATTTCCAAATCATTTTGTCCCTCTACACTCTCCAAATCATGAACCACATAAAGAGTAAGCCTCATTTTACCCGAAACAAGCTATGTCATGTGTTATTCTTCTTTTCTCCACCATAAACCTTACTTTCTTTGTTATAACAGAAGTCTACTGCTATCACCTTTTCCTTGAGGAGCTTTTAACATTCTTGAAGGTATCTCACTTGTTACATTGGTCATTCTATAGGTGTAACCCGATTTACACCTAGAAAACCCTCTTTTTGGGTGTTATTACACCATCCATCTTGCACAACTTGTAATATTCCAAATCTAAGAATGTAACCTGCTCAAAATCAGTATTCTAATCCTCTAACAACCTGCTTTTAAAGTTACAAAAGGTTTGGGTAATGTATAACCTCACGTTATAACGTTTTAACACGTATAATGGGTGAAAATGGTGTAATCGTTAAGTTTCCATCTTGTACATAATTTGGTTGTTGAACCCGTGAGTTAGGCATGTTATTTGAGTATATTTTGGATGATATTGGGTGTATGATGAGATGTTAATGGATGAAAATAATAAAGTCTTAGACCTGTAAGCAATTTGGTCATATTCGGGGACCCGACATGTGGTAAAACGACTTAAAAATAAGAAAACATGGACTTAAATATTTTTTAAAAGAATTCCAGGCTCTAAAAGAGATAATAAAGTGATTAAGACCGGATTTGTTGACTAAATGGACAAGAAACAATTTAAAAAGGGACTTTGATTTAAAAACGTGTACTAACCGGGTAACGTTTGGAAGAAATTATAAGAAATAAGGATATAGAAACCAAAACCCATAAAAATTAAGTTATTTCAGTAAGTTAGAATCTGTAAGATCTAAAGGTGTTGAAAAATTGGGCAAACAAGCTTTTAAAGGGTTAAATTCGGGTAAAAACGTGTTTTAACGAGTTAAACGTAAAAACGAGGATTTTAACTATAAGAGGCTAAAAATTCATATTCAACAGATTAGAAACTTATAAAAATGTCCTTAAAATAATATTTAAGGGTCTAAGACTCCAATCATGGAAATCCATACTTAACCGTTAAAATCCTTCGACTTTACCGTAACCGGGAGCGTAAAACGTAGGAATATTAAACTCGGTCCTACATTCTGGAAATTTTGAGGTAAACTTAACTTAAATGAGTTACTTAACTTCAAAATCCTGATATTTGGTCATAAAAGTTAATTAATGCTAGAAAACAAACATTGGGGGTAGAAGTTGTCAATTTTAAAACTTGAGGGACTAAACTGTAAAATTCTACCAAACTACATAACCGAATCATGTGAAGATATTAATCACTTGAACAACTCTATTTAACTTGTATCATTAACTAATGGTGCAAAAATCCTTAATTACATAAGAAACCACGACTTTTCATGAAAGGAAACTTTTCATACAAACCTTAACGAATCAACGCCGAATCTAACAACCAACTCCTTGGCACACCTAGTACACATTATATAAGTTTAGAACCAGTAGCTTACCACTTAATTTTGATGCTAGGGTGCTAGGCTTGAGACTTCCCGACACGCGAATAATTTTATCTTGAATCTTAAGGCGAGTTCTAGTGATTCCCTTTTTACTACTGTTTTTGGGATGAAGCATGCTCTGTTATAACTGAACTATATCTGTGCTTTACTTGATGTTGTATGTGGAGTATGTGATTACCAGCTGATATTTATATCAGGATCATTAATTCTTGTGTGAATCGCTTGTTTTATATGGATAGATCTATTTGGGGAATCCCCCATACAGTGGCTTCGTGAGGAAGGGTACCCTACTGAGATCCTGAGGGATCATTTGTGGCATGTGATAGTTTTTTATAAGAAACTATGGTGAACCATCCGACAGGTATGGTACACTGGTTTGGGGCTCAGTTCTTCCTTCGGGATTAACCAATAAAACACAATTTTAGAAGAGGCTAGCCGGGACTGAGTGCAGGGTTGATTGTGATCCCCTACAATATTGAAACTATGATTTCTTTTAAATCAAATGAGCATTTTATTTAATCCTTTTGTATTTTAAACTTTAAGCACTTGAATTCACCAACTTTATAGTTAACACAAATTTTCATTTGAGCATGTTTCAGGTAACCCGTGACGGATGTCTAGCTGTGTAGAAGGCCTTGACTTAGCTCCACGACCCATGGCATTGGCTTATTATGTTTTTATAACATTTGAAAGAATTTACTTTTGTTATTGATGAAAACACTTTGCAATGATGACTTAAACACTTGTAATGGGGACTAGACCTGTATCTAGTCTGTATTTTTCTTTAATGTTTTATGCCATGTGATATTCTCTCCTTTGAGCTCTTATGATGGTTTGTTTCCGCTACCATATGTTATTGCTAGTCTATGACATCCCACCCTACCTGGGCCCGAGGTGTGACAGATTGGTATCAGAGGCAAAGGTTGTAGAGAAGTCGGGAATACCATAGTAGACACTAACCTACAACCCTGACACCTTAGGACCGTCCTTGTGGTAAAGTGTTGGGATGATCGGGTTGGGTTAATTGATGATTACACTTCAATAATGTAATCATGAATTTACCGGACGCGTAAATTCCATCATGGACCTTTAGGTAACGATTGGACCTTCTTTGTTTGAAACTTATGATTTCTGAAATTTCTTTGAATGGTCTAAAGGTTTTCATACGATAAACCACTTTGCCTATTATAATTTAAAGAACCTAATGATATCTGATACTATTACTCACTAATAACTCTAGTCATTGATATTATTGGAATATCTAATACTACTGCCATCACTACTATTACTAGTACTATTATTATAACCATGAGCTGTGAGAAACAAATTCACTCATGACAATTTTTACAGGATAACCAGACTATGGCTGACAAAGGTATACCAGGACTTTCCGTTTCTTTTAGGATGCCTCCTCCCCCACCTCCATATGCAAGGGCCCCGACACCAGCACCTTCTATACTTGTGCCACCTAGACGTCTGCCTCACGATGAGTACTGGATGCCACCTAGGCATAGTATGTATGATGGCCCTAGCGTACTCACTAGGGATCAGTACTCCCAGTCTAGCCGTCGGGCTAGTGACTTCGATCCGTCAGACCCTAGTTTGAGTGAGATACTGAAGACCATCCAGCGTCACGAGTTGACCCTCCAACACACCAAATGAACTTCACAGTCCGCTCAGTTTCAGGCGATGATGGCGTCACATGGAGTGCAACGCTTGGAGCAGAAGCAAAAGAAGAAAAGGTCATGTTGGTTTGGATGGCTGAAGAAGAAGTGGCAGGGGTGATATAGCTACTATTTGAATGCATGACAGTAGGCTACGAGACTATTTGAGAAACTATCTATCTATTTATTTCAAAAACTATTTCTATTATGGGGGTGATGGCACCTTCCAATTTATGAAACAATGACACTTATTATTACTATGTATGGTTGAAACTACGTTTGAACTATTTATGAAAACTATTTGGTGATGATGCTAAATTTTGCAGGGTGAGTTATTTGAAAATGTGCCAATCCTTATGTTGCGTAATTGATAGTTACTTATAGGTAGTTATCTCCGTATACTTTGAATGAAACGTAAATGCATGATTGTAGTGTATGATAGGAATTATGAGATACAATGGAATACTTGAAACAAAATGTATGAGATGCTAAACAAATTTATCTATGATACTATCAGAATGCCAACTAGGAGAGGAACTCGATTCGGAAGACGAGGTGCTACCTGAGGTGGGAACCAACCACCTACTCCACTGGAAGCACCACTTGGGGGAACGCCAACCAAGTGAACAATGAAAGGATTGCCAACATGGTGGCGCAGCAAATTGCTAACGCGATCCCAACGATAATTGCGCAAATCAACGCAGACGAGGGATACACCACCGGGACTAATGGACCCAACAATGAGGAAGGCAACCATGAGGAAGCTGAGGCTATAAGGAACGGGTGCTCCTACAAAACGTTCATGGGTTGTAAGCCAAAGGACTTCTATGGAACCAAGGGTGCAATCAAAACTTATAGGTGGCTTGATGAAATTGAAGTTGTGTTGGACATCAGCGAATGCAAGCTGGAGCATATGGTGATATTTGCTTCCCAATCTCTCAAGGGACCAGCACTGGAATGGTGGAAAACCATCATTCAGCCCCGAGGCCAGAATGCCGTTGGTAGAATGAATTGGTGTATGTTCAGGGAACTAATCACCAACAAATTCTACCCGATCAATCAGCTAAAGAAATCGAAGGCCAAATTCCTGAGTTTGGAAATGAAACGCCAAATTCTACCCGAATACATCAACCGATTCCTTGCATTGTCCCGACTGGTACCACACTTGGTGATGCCAGAATCCAAGGGTGTAGCCCGTTTCATCTGGGGATTACACCCTAGGGTTAGGGGCATGGTTTGATCTTCCCGACCTGCTACCCTACAAGCTGTAGTCGACTTTACCTGTAGTCTGACTGACGACCTAGTTAGAGCTGGTTGGACTGAGCACAGGAGAAACGAGGATAAAAAGAAGGCGGTGAAAGAGAAAAGAAAGTGGTTTGAGAGTAGGAAGATGGTTGGTAGCAGTGGAATTTTAAGCAAAAGGTCTAGTGAAGAGGCAAGGAGAAATGATCACGGTACAAAGGCTAGGAGATCGTATCTAGGCACAAGCCCTTTCTACAATAAATGCAAGCTTTATCATCAAGGGGAGTGCAACCCCATGCCTTGTTTTCGATGCAATATATCTGGTCATCTAATTAAAGACTGTACATATGCGCCTGGTAAACAATGCTATGAGTGTGGGGATCTAGGGCACATGAGGAATAGGTGTCCTAAGCTAGGGAGAGACAAAAATAGCAGGCCCAAGAAGCCTAAGGGGAGAGCATTTGTTATGGATCCAGCTGGCGCCCGTAAGGAGCCCGATGTGGTTAACGGTACGTTCCTTATAAACAACCATCCTGGTACCATTCTATTTGATACTGGAGCAACTGCTAGTTTTGTCTCTAGTACTTTTAGGGCTTTGATTGACATGAGTGCATGCATCCTGACTGATACGTTTACCATAGAATTAGTAGACGGTAACATCTTAGAAACTAATGAGGTCATCAAAGATTGCCTAATGAATCTAGAAGGAAGTACATTTAAGATAAACTTGATGCCTATTAAACTAGGAGGATTTGATGTCGTTGTTTGTATGGACTGGCTGGCTAGGCATAGAGTCGAAATCGTATGTGATGAACGCCTACTTAAGATACTTTTGAGTGACGGGAAGGTGTTAGTGGTCCATGGCGAAAAAAGTAACACGCTATACCCTATGATATCCTATTTAAAAGACACCAAGACTCTTATGAAGAGAAGCCCAGCATTCATAGTCTATGTGATGAATGCTAAAGAGGAGAAGAAGATTGAAAACATTCCAGTGGCTTCTGAATATCCAGAAGTGTTTCCTGAAGACTTATCGGGACTACCTCCGAGTAGACAAGTTGAGTTCTAGATAGATCTATTGCCTGGTGCTGCACCAATGGCCAAGGCACCGTACCGACTCGCCCCACTTGAGATGAAGGAACTAATGTTGCAAATCCAAGAACTACTTGACAAAGGATTCATATGTCCAAGTGTTTCTTCATAGGGTGCCCCGGTGCTATTTGTGAAAAAGAAGGATGGAACCCTACGTATGTGCATTGATTACAGGGAACTGAACAAGCTAACAATAAAGAACCGATACCCTCTTCCGAGAATAGATGACCTATTCGATCAATTACAAGGAGCAAGTTATTTCTCCAAAATAGATTTAAGGTCAGGCTACCATCAGCTAAAGATAAAAGAAGAAGACATACCCAAAACGGCCTTTTAAACTAGATAGGGACATTATGAGTATATAGTCATGCCCTTTGGACTGACTAATGCACCAGCAGCGTTCATGGATCTCATGAACCACGTATGTCGCCTATATCTTGACAAGTTTGTAATTGTGTTCATCGATGACATCCTGATCTACTCCCGTAGTAAGGAAGAGCATGAGAAACACCTCAGACTGATTCTTTAGTTACTCAAGAATGAGCAACTGTATGCCAAGTTCTCTAAATGTGAATTCTGGATACGAGAGATCCAATTTTTAGGGCATGTGGTAAATGAAAACGGGATTCAAGTCGACCCTTCTAAGATTGAGTCTATAAAGAACTAGAAAATTCAAAAAACTCCCACTGAGATAAGGAAATTCCTTGGCTTAGCCGGGTACTATCGACGGTTTATAAAGGACTTTTCACGCATTGTGCAACCCTTGACCTCATTGACTAAAAAAGAGCACAACCTTTGTGTGGGAACAAGAGCAAAATGAAGCGTTGGAAATGCTTAAGGAGAAGTTATGTAGTGCACCTGTCCTCGCCCTCCCAGAAGGAGTCGAAGATTTCGTAGTCTATTGTGACGCTTCGCGTCAAGGGCTGGGATGTGTACTAATGCAACGCAGCAAGGTGATTGCTTATGCATCTAGACTACTGAACGATCATGAGAAGAACTATACGACGCATGACCTGGAATTGGGTGCTGTGGTGTTTGCTCTCAAATTGTGGAGGCACTACCTCTATGGAACGAAGTGCATCATTTACACTGACCATATAAGTTTGCAACACATCTTGGACCAGAAGATGTTGAACATGTGCCAGAGAAGATGGGTCGAGCTGTTAAACGATTACGAATATGAAATCCGTTACCATCCCGGTAAAGCCAATGTAGTGGCGGATGCCTTGAGCAGAAAAGAAAGAGAAAAACCCCTTCGCGTCCGTGCCTTAAGGATGAGTGTGTACACCGACCTTATCGCATGGCTGAAAGAAGCTAAGGATGAAGCATTAAAGGAAGAGAATTTAGCAGAGGAAGCGTTAACAGGAATGTAAAAGCGATTAGAGAGGAATGGCGATGGTATATATAAATATGAAGGGAGAACGTGGGTACCGAAGTACGGGGAATTAGAGAGGTAATCCTCGATGAAGCCCACAAATCTAGCTACTCGGTTCACCCAGGAAGCGACAAAATGTACGAGGATCTAAAGGCACTTTTCTGGTGGCCTGGAATCAAGAAATCAATCGTTGTTTATGTTGGAAAATGTCTAACCTGTGCCATGGTAAAAGCTGAAAATCAAAAACCGTCAGGAACGTTACAACAGCCTGAAATCCGAGAATGAAAATGGGATAATGTCATGATGGATTTTTTTACAAAGTTACCCAGAATGTTTAGAGGTCATGATGCTATATGGGTAATAGTGGATAGGCTAACTAAATCAGCTCACTTCTTACCGATTCGAGAAGACTACGACCTGACGAAACTGGCTCAGCTGTACATCGATGAAATAGTGACCAGGCATGACGTGCCACTATCAATTAACTCCGACCGTGATAGCCGTTTCACATCTCATTTCTGGAAATCACTCCAACTGGCTTTAGGAACCCGCCTGGATTTAAGCACTGCTTACCGCCCACAAACTGACGGTTAGAGTGAAAGGACCATTCAAACTTTGGAGGATATGCTAAGAGCTTGCGTGATTGATTTTGGTGGGAACTGGGACAACCATCTTCCTTTGGTGGAGTTCTCCTATAACAACAGCTACCACGCAAGTATCAAGGCAGGTCCGTTTGAGGCTCTGTATGGTAGGAAATGCCGATCGCCGTTGAGCTGGAATGAGACCGGTGATAGCCAAGTAATGGGACCTGATATCGTGTTGGATACCACCGATAAGATTTTCAAAATCAAGGAACGTCTACGGGCAGCCAGAGATCGTCAGAAGAAATACGCTGACAGGAGACGAAAACCATTGGAATTTCAAGTGGGCGACAGAGTAATGCTAAAAGTAGCACCATGGAAGGGAACCGTGAGGTTCGGAAAGAGAGAAAAGTTAAGCCCGGGATACATTGGATCATTTGAAATAGTTGCAAGAATTGGCCCTGTGGCAGACAAGTTGAAGTTGCCTCAGAAGTTAAGTTACATACACGACACCTTCCATGTGTCAAACTTGAAGAAGTGCATGGTAGACAAAAACCCTGGAGCTACCGTTGAAAGAAGCAAGAGTCAATAACAAACTGAACTTCATGGAAGAACCTTTGGAAATCACTGACCGGTTGGTCAAGAAACTCCAACAAAGCCACATACCCAAAGTCAAGGTAAGATGGAACTCTAAGCGAGAACCTGAATTCACTTAGGAGCGAGAATATGAGATGAGAAAGAGTTATCCATATCTCTTCAAACCCACCCGTTCAGAATCTAATCGAAGCTAAAATTTCAGGATGAAATTTCCTAAATGGTGGGAGAATGTGACACCCGACCTCTAGGTCATAATTCTAACCTTAATCTACTTGCATCATTACCCATCTTATTAATATTAATGATTGTATCATTCTAATATTATCAATAGTATTAGAATCATCATTTGCTACTAGTAACATTTTTATTATTTCATATGACTCTTTGGGACCTCTTAGCTAGTTCAAGCTTTAATTTAAGAAATTATAGTGACCCGGGCAAGTCAATTAGCCACCCTTTCATAGGTATTAATTCATAATTTGAAACAATTAAGTGTGCATGCACCCAAATTTTCAGCCAAAATGCATGCATGCACACTTGATACTTAAAACACGGCTAACTAAATTATACCTCCTAAAATACTAGACTACAAAATAATCAGCTAGAAGTTAGAAAGTTCAGAAGTAGCTACTCTCCTAGCTGCACATTCATCTTCCTCTCTTGCTCCACTTTCACTACCCTTGACTATAGCAGCAAAGCTAGAAGATTCCTAAATAGTCTGCTGCTCTACATATAATATTATTTACCAATTATTTTAAAAACAAAACCCCCTCACAAGAGGCCAAATTTGGCCACCCCATGTGGCACCACCCCTCTCCACCACTCACCACACACCCTCCTCTTCCCCACTACAATTTCATACATTCTTCCCATCTCCATACACACACTTCACCCTCATTCTCACTCTCTTCTCTCCCTCTCGGTTCTCTCTAGCTCGTAACACACACACACACACGGTTTCCATCACTCACATAACCAAATCTTTGAATAACAACAACACTAGCATCGACCAAGTTCAAACCAAGCAAGCAGGTAACATCTTGAGAGATTTTGGTGCACGGTTCTTGTAGGTCCAAGATTCTACAGCCCTTGTTCGAATATTTCCAGATCATTTTGTCCCTCTACACTCTCCAAATTATGAACCACATAAAGAGTAAGCCTCGTTTTACCCGAAACAGGCTATGTCATGTGTTATTCTTCTTTTCACCACCAAAAACCTTACTTTCTTTGTTATAATAGAAGTCTACTGCTGTCACCTTGTTCTTGAGGAGCTTTTAACATTCTTGAAGGTATCTCACTTGTTACATTAGTCATTCTATAGGTGTAACCCGATTTATACCTATAAAACCCTCTTTTTGGGTGTTATTACACCATCCATCTTGCACAACTTGTAATCTTCCGAAGCTAAGCATGTAACCTGCTCAAAATCAGTATTCTAACCTTCTAATAACCTGCTTTTAAAGTTATAAAAGGTTTGGGTAATGTATGATCTCACATGATAACGTTTTAACACATGTGTAATGGGTGAAATTGGTGTAATCGTTAAGTTTCAATCTTGTACATAATTTGGTTGTTGAACCCGTGAGTTAGGGATGTTATTTTAGTAGCTTTTGGATGAGATTGGGTGTATTATGAGATGTTAATGGCTGAAAATAATAAAGTCTTAGACTTGTAAGTAATTTGGTCATATTCGGGGATCCGAAATGTGGTAAAACGACTTAAAAATAAGAAAACATGGACTTAAATCTTTTTAAAAAGAATTTCAGGCTCTAAAAGAGATAATAAAGTTATTAGGACCGGATTTGTGGACTACATGAACAAGAAACAATTTAAAAAGGGACTTTGAGTTAAAAACAGGTACTAATTGGGTAACGTTTGGAAGAAATTATAAGAAATAAGGATTTAGAAACCAAAACCCATAAAAATTAAGTTATTTCATTAAGTTAGAAGCTATAAGATCTAAAGGTGTTGAAAAATTAGACAAACAAGCTTTTAAACGGTTAAATTCGGGTAAAAACGCGTTTTAACGGGTTAAACGTAAAAACGAGGTTTTTAACTATAAGAGGCTAAAATTTCATACTCAACAGATTAGAAACTTGTAAAAATGTCCTTAAAATAATATTTAAGAGTCTAAGACTCCAAACATGGAAATCAATACTTAACCGTTAAAACCCTTTGTTTTTACCGTAACTGGGATCGTAAAACATAGGAATATTAAACTCGGACCTACATTCAGGAAATTTTGAGGTAAACTTAACTTAAATGAGTTACTTAACTTCAGTATCCTGATATTTGGTCTTAAAAGTTAATTAATGCTAGAAAACAAACTTTGGGGGTAGAAATTGTCACTTTTGAAACTTGAGGGACTAAACAGTAAAATTCTACCAAACTCCATAACCAAATCATGTGAAGCTACTAATCACTTGAACAACTCTATTTAACTTGTATCATTAACTAATGGTGTAGAAATCCTTAATTACATACGAAACCATGACTTTCCATAAAAGGAAACTTTTCATACAAACCTTAACGAATCAACACCGAATCTGACAACCAACTCCTTGGAACACCTAGTACAACTTATATAAGTTTAGAACTAGTAGCTTACCACTTAAAAATTTTAGCTTGAATTTTAAGGTGAGTTCTAGTGATTCCCTTTTTACCACTGTTTTTTGGATGAAGCATGCTCTGTTATAACTGAACTATATCTGTGCTTTACTTTATGTTGTATGTGGGGTATGTGATTCCTTGTTGATACTTATATCACGATCATTAATTCTTGTGTGAACCGCTTGTTTTATATGGATAGATTTATTTAGGGTATCCCCTACACACAGTGGCTTTCGTTAGGAAGGGTACCCCACTGAGATCCTGAGGGATCTTTTGTGGCATGTGACAGGTTTTTATAAGAAACTATGGTGAACCATCCGATTGGTATGGTAAACTGGTTTGGGACTCAGTTCTTCCTTCGGGATTAACCTTTAAAACTTAATTTTAGAATAGGCTTGTTGGGACTGAGTGCAGGGTTGATTGTGATCCCCCACAATATGGAAACTATGATTTCTTTTAAATCAAATGAGAATTTTATTTAATCCTTTTGTGACATCCGGTGATTTTCCGTTACCAAACAACGTTAGTTCCGTTAAGTTTTACATACACGCGTCATAAGCACACACTAGTTGTCGTTTGATGTTGGTGACTTAATAATAATTCATAATGTTAATCTAATAATAATCTAGTGGATTAAATGATTATTATGTTATGCTTATGTGTTTACGCGATTTAAAGACTATTCGGGAATTTTATCGCGTAACGCGGAAACGCGTGTG